>JAKSZT010054086.1:480659-492691 GCA_026826555.1 Tolypeutes matacus | reverse complement strand
TGGTATAGATGCAAGAGTGTCCTTTGTGAGTTAGAGCAGATGTACATCACTAGTGAAGGGTGGTGGGAATGTGGAGAGGCATGGGAAAAATACAATTGGAGTGACCTATAGACTGTGGTTAACAGTAATAACGTAATATTCTTGCATCTATGCCAAAGATATACTGTGTTGATAATTGGGGAATTTGGAAACTGTGTGCCAAATATATGCTGTGGACCTGTTAATAATCTGATGATATTTTCTCATAATCTGTAACAAATGTTCCACCATGATGTGGTGTGTAAATAGAGTGGTGTTGTGTGGGAATTTTGCACATGTACATGATTGTTTTGTAAGTTTACAACTTCTGTCATAAAAATATATTTAAAAAATAACAATAGGGTGGGTTGGGGAACATACACAAAATGTAAGATAAGGACTATAATAAGCAATAAGAGTTTGAAAATATTATTTCATAACTTGTAACAAATGTCTCATGACAATGCAAGGTATTGGTGGAGGGTTGATATATGGGACCTCTGTATGATGTTGTGAATGTTTGCTTTGTAATTTCACTACTTTTACTTTACCCTTATTGTTTATGTATGTTCATGTAAAAAGTGATATACTTCACTGAGTTAAAAAAAATACAAGTGAAAAGAATTCATATGACTGTGCAACTGCTGTTAGTGTGAGACATTAGATTTAAGATTTCCACTGGGAAAGATCTAGAACGGAAAGAAATCATTGAATTTGAAGGTTAATTGTAAAACCCATACAAACAGAAGAGAGCTGCATTAGGTGTATGCTGGGTGGATACCCCAAGTTGATAGCTACAAACCGTATTCAACTAGGTATTTTCTTATCTTACCACTCTTTATTTTAAATATGCTCTTTAAGGTAAGAAGGTGATTGTTTAACATATCCTGATATGGCCACACACATAGAATACAAGAAGTAAAAAGTGTGCCTCTATGTCAATAAATCTCAAATATCTTAGCAGTTTTACCTGGGTTAGCAAAGAGAGGGGGTTTTCACACAGGCTGGTGTGCTTCTTAGATATCCTTTAGTTTTCATGAAAGATTAATAAGAGAAATTGATAAGAGAAAATCTTGAAAAAAGCAAGAGAAAAACAACTCATTGCTTTCCAAGGAACCTTAACAAGAATAACACCTAACTTCTCACCATAAACCGCGGTGTCAAGAACGTATGGGATATATTTTTTATGTAACATTTATGTAATCTAAAGCTTCTTTAAAAATAAAAACAAAAAAGTTTTTTTTAAAAGTATATATGGAATAACACAAAGTCCTTAAAGAAGAAAGCTATCAGCTTGGTATCCTATGTTTGCCATAGCATTCTTTCAAAAATCAATGTAAAGTAAAATCTTTCCAAGATAACTATACATATATATTTACTAGCAGACCCTTCTTTCAAGAAATACTAATGGAACTTCTTCAGGCTGAAAGCAAGTCACCCCTGATAGAAATTAAAATCAACTTAAATAAAAAGCACTAATGAAGGCAAGAATATACTTTTATATGATGTCATAAATGTATATTTTATTCTTTCTTATCTGATTTGAAAAAGTAATTCCTTAAAGATAGATTTTTAAATTCTGAGAAAAAATATTTACCTTCTAGCTTTCTTACTCAGGCAAATGATCAGAATGTGTGAGGATAGAAGTGTGAGGCATATGTCAGATGTGTGCACTTTTTAGCATTCTTCACCTATTCACTCTTTTTCATGAAGCTAATGCAGGATATACTTCAACCAAAGAAGAGTTATAACCAAGTTTTTTAAAAAAAGGATTTCATTGAATGGATGAGTCATTTTATGAGAAAAGAAAATATATGTATATATAAAAAATATATATCTAATAATGATAGAAATCCAACATTGCACTGTTACAGGTAGTTACATTTTCCAATTCATTAAAAAATCTGTGTTGATTTTTATTGGGATTGCATTAAATCTGTAGATTAGTTTGGGTAAGATAGACATCTTAATGATGTTTATTCTTCCTACCAATAAACAGAGTATGTTCTTCCATTTATTTAAGTATTCTTTGATTTCCTTTAGCAGTGTTGTAGAGTTTTCTGAATACAAGTCCTTTACAACTTTAGTTAAATTTATTCCCAGGTGTTTTATTCTTTTAGTTATTATTGTAAATGGTATATTTTTTCTTGACTTCCTCCTCATATTGCTCATTATTGGTGTACAGAAATGCTACTGATTTTTGAGCATTGATTTTATAACCTGAGACTTTACTGAACTCATGTATAAGTTCTAGAAGCTTTGTTGTAGATTTCTTGGGGCTTTCTGTGTATAGGATTATGTCTTCTGCAAATAGTGAAATTTTTACTTCTTCTTTTCCAATTTGGATGCTTTTATATCTTTTACTTGTCTCAGTGCTTGACCAAGTAATTCTAACACAATGTTAAATAGGAGCAGTGATAGTGGGCATCCTTGTCTTATTCCCAATCTTAGAGGGAAAGCTTTTAGGATTTCAGCATTGAAGATGATGTTAGTCTGGGTTTTTTATATATAAACTTAAAAAAAATTAATTTTTTTGTAATAACTTTTAGAGAAGTTTTTAGGTTCACAGAAAAATTACACCAAAGTAAAAGGAATTCCCCTATAACCACCACACCCCCCACACACACTCATACATACAGTTTCCCCTATTACTAACATTTTACATTCATTTGGTACAATTGTTACAATTTTTTTGTTGTTGTTTTGCCTATATATATATTATTTTATTTTTTTAGAAGGTACTGAGATTACATAAATGTTACACAACTAATATAGAGATTCCCATATCCCCCACCTCCCACACCTCCCACAACCTCCCACAAAATCATCCTTCATTAGTGTGACACATGAACTGCAATTGATAAACACATCTTGGGGCTTTGCCATTAAGCATGGGCCATAGTTCACTTTGTAGACCACACTCTCTCCCACACAGCTCTGCAAGTTATATGATGATATAAAATGGCCTATATCTGTCATTGCAATGTCACTCCAGACAATTCCCAAGTCCAAAAAAAAGCCCCTGTATTATAATTGCTTTTCCCTCTTCCTGCCCTCAGAGCTTCCAGTGACCACTGGCTCCACCTCCATTGCTTGAATCACAATATGTCTATAGTAGAACAGCAGCAAGTCCACTGTAGTCCGTAGCTCTTCCCCCCATACAGAGGAGTCTGGGATGGTGATGTCCACTCCACCTCCAATTGAGAGGGGGCTTATATCCCATGGGGAAGATGGATGGGATTATCCTGCCTGCAGCTGCAGACTATCTCCATTCCCTGAGATGGCCATTGTCCATCATCATCTCCCTGACTGTTGACTTGGGTAAGTCCAATGAGCTGTAGACTAGGAGATGCTGCTCCACCAGAGTTCCAGGCCCAGCTGGCACATGGACAGCCAAAAGACTCAAGTCTCTGGATGTACACCTACAAACTTCAGCACCAAGTATAGGTTTGAATAGAAGGGAGAGATGAGCCATGTGCAGGAAAGACATAGTTGAGTCCAACTCTGTCACTCTCAGGAGCACAAATTCCAAAGTAAGGCCCACTGACAAGGCACCAAACTCCAGTGCTATCTGCTCTGACATAGGACCTGGGTGTATCCAGAAATCTCAGGAGCCCCATGATTTGGGGTGATATGCACTTTGGAATTCTATGAGACCCTACTGAGATGTGTATAACCAACCTCTGGGGTGACTTCCTGACACATTTTGCAGTCTCTTAGACATATAAAATCATTTGTCTTTACATTTTCCCCCTTTTATTAGAGGTCTTTTTCCAGGCGCATTGCCAGTTGGCACTTGGTAGCAATCCTTCTGTGCCAGGGAGGCTCATCCCTAAGAGACATGTCCCATGCTAAAAGACAGTAATGCATTAATCTGCTGAGTTTGGCTTAGATCAAGCCACATTTGAGCAACAAGGAGGCTCTCAGCAGGCAACCCTCAGGCACCCAATAGCAATAGGCTGTTCCAATTTCAAGAGCAAAGACTCATAAGGCTAGTCATCAATCTCAATGTCCCATCAGTGGATCATCCTCCTTTGCCAGTCACTGTCCCTGCACTTGGGGGACTGATGCTGCTCCATTAGAGAATATGGCAGAGCTCTCCAGGCTGGGAATACAGTAGTCTCTCATTTATTGACTGTTTCTCCACCCACTGTGACAATGCCCCATGAACACTTGAACATTTTTATATACCTTATATTTATGTTCAGGTGAAATTTCCTCCCATGCATCCCCCATCCCTGAAGTTCATGAAACCATTTCTTATTACAAGGTCCTGTAGATACTTCCCTACATTATCTTCCAAGGTCTTTATGGTTTTGGCTCTTATATTTAAATCTTTGATCCATCTTGAGTTGATTTTTGTATAAGGTGTGAGATAGTGTTCCTCACTCCTTCTTTTGTATATTGATATCCAGTCTCCAAGCACCACTTGTTGAAGATGCCATTCTCTCCCATCTGAGTGGGTTTCTTGGTCTCGTCAAATATGAGATGACTGTATATGCGAAGTTCTATATCAGAACTCTCAATTCACTTCCATTGGTCAGAATGTCTATCCTTTGCCAATAATATGCAATTTTGACCACTGTAGCTTTGCAGTGTGCTTTAAAGTCATGTAGTGTGTTACCTCCAATTTCATTTTTCCTTTTCAATATGTCTTTGACAATTTGGGACCTCATACCCTTACAAATATATTTTGTAGGTAGTTTTTCCAATTCATTAAAAATCACTGTGTTCATTTTTCCTGGGATTGCATTAAATCTGTAGATTAGTTTGGGTAGGATATATATCTTGATGATGTTTAGTCTTCCTATCCATCAACAGGGAACATTCTTCCATTTATTTAAGTCTTCTTTGATTTCCTTTAACAGTGTTTTGTAGTTTTCTGTATATAATCCTTTACATCTTTAGTTAAATTTTTTCTTAGGAATTTGATTCTTTTAGCTAGTATTGTAAATGGTATTTTTTTTTCTTGATTTTCTAATCAAATTGCTCATTATTGGTGTACAGAAATGTTACTGATTTTTAAGCATTGATCTTATAGCCTCTAACATTACTGGACTCCTTTACAAGTTCTAGAAGCTTTGTTGTAGATTTCTCAAGTCTTTCTGCATATAGGATCATGTCATCTGCAAATAATGAAATTTTTACTTCTTCATTTCCAATTTGGATGCAGTTTATATTTTTTTCTTCCCTCAGTGCTCAAACAAGTGCTTCTTAGACAATGTTAAATAGGAGTTGTTATAGTGGGCATTCTTGCTTTTTCCTGATCTTAGAGAGAAATCTTTTAGGATTTCACGATTGAAAATTATGTTGGCTCTGGGTTTTTCATATATAGCCTTTATCATGTACAGAAAGTTTCCTTTATTCCTATCTTTTGCAGTGTTTTCATCAGGAAAGAGTGCTGTCTTTTGTCAAATGTTTTTTTCTGCATCTATAGAGATGATCATGTGCTTTTTTTCTTTCAATCTGTTTATATGGTATATATTTTTTTAAAAAGATGCTTAGATTACATAAATGTTACACAAAAATTACAGGGAATCCCATCTTCCACACCTCCCAAATTTTCCATAACCTCCCACATAAACACCTTTCACTAGTGTGGCACATCTCCTGCAATGGATATACACATCCTGGGGCTTTGCCACTAAGCATGAACCATAGTTCACACTGTAGACCACACTTTCTCCCACACAATTGTTCTTGTTATATGCCGATGTAAAATGGCCTGTATCTGTCATTGTAAAATCACTCAGGATAATTCCCAAGTCCAAAAAAAAAAAAAAACAACCCTGTATTACAACTTCTTTCACCTCTCCCTGCCCCCAAAGGTATCCAGTGGCCACTGGCTCTACCTCACTGTTATAGTTTCTTCCATTGCTTGAATCACAATATGTCTACAACAGAATACCAGTAAGTCCACTCTTAGTCCATTGCTCTTCCCCCAATCCTGAGGAGTCTGGGAGGGTGAAGTACACTCAATGTCCAAGTGAGATGGGGCTTATACCCCATGGATAAGATGTATGGGATTATCGTGCCTGCAGCTGCAGACTCTCTCCATTCCCTGGGATTGCTGTTGTCCATCATCATCTCCTCACCAGTGACAGGTGAGTCCATTGAGCTGTAGGGTAGGATTTACAGCTCCACTGAGATTCCAGTCACAGCTGGCACATGGGAAGACCAAAGGCTCCAGTCTCTGGAAGTACACCTACAAACTCCAGCACCAAATATAGGTTTGAATAGAAGGGACTGATGGGCCATGTGCAGGGAGGACTTATTTGAGTCCAACTCTGTCAGTCTCAGGAGCACAGAATCCAAAGTAGAGCCCACTGGTAAGTCATCAATCTCTGGAGCTATTCCCCTTATATAGGACCTGGGTGTCTCCAGAGCCCTCAGGAGCCCCCTCTGTGTGGGGTGATATCCATTTTGGTGTTCTATGGGATCCTACAGAGGTTTGCATAAGCGTTACCTGTGGGAAAACTTCCCAACTCTCTTTGAAATTTCTTAGCCATATGAACTCATTTGTCTTTACCCTTTCCCCCTTTTATTCAAGGTCTTTTTCCAGTTGTGTTGCCAATTGGCACTTGTAATTAATCCCACATTGCCAGGGAGGCTCATCACTGGGAGTCATGTCCCATGCTGGGGGGAAGGTAATGCATTCATATACTGAGTTTGGCTTAGAGAGAGGCCACATTTGAGCAACAAGGAGACTTTCAGGTGGCAACCCTGAATCACCCTATAACAGAAGGCTAAGTTTCAATTTTTTTTTTTTTGAAATGTGAATTATTTTCTACATTTAATAAAAACATCTTCTCATTTGAGTCTCTGGAAGTCTTGAGTCAAATTTTTTTTTGGTAAATTCCTCCACCCCACCCCTAAAATGCCTTAAAACACATGGCTTAACAGTGGCTGCACAGAAAATATACACCTTCCGAGTCTGACTTTCATTTGGCTAGTCATCAATAACAAGAACCCATTAGTGAACAATCCTCCCTTTCCAGACACTGCCCCTGCACTAGGGGAACTGTTGCTTCTCCCTTGGAGAATGTGGCAGAACTCTCCAGACTGGGAATTCTGTATTCTCTCTTTTATTAAGTGACCCTCCCTCCACTGTGACCATGACCCACCCCTTGATCTTTTGAACAATTTTATATATATTTCATGTATATTCAGGTGAACTTCCTCCCATGAAACCCCCATCCCAGACATCGTCCATCAATGATCCTCTCCTGCTCCTGTTGTAACCTTTCTGTGACCCAAACTATCCTTGAAGATTAAGCCCATATAATAGCCAAATACAATTAATAGAAAAATAAATTAATAATTATAAGTTTAAATATAAGAGATAAAATACTTGGAAACTTAAAAAAAAAACACTAAAAATGAAATAAAACTAAAGGATTGGGGTAATCAAAAATGGGAAAAAATACAAAAAAAATAAGAAAAAATGTTTTTTAAAACGTTTTTTTTTTTTCACTGCATTATCATGTGTCCAATCAGTACTGTGGCACCTGCCTCCTCTCACTCCCCAGTGTCTCCAAAAATTTTTCATTTAATTTTCAAAGAAATTTTAGGTCACAGCAAAGTCACACACAGAATACTAGAGACTCTCATATATTTAACCTTCTCCCCTTTTCCTCACCCCATATTAAAACCTTTTTGTATGTGGATCGTAGCATTGTTATAAATGTTATACAGATAGTGAAAAAGAGCTACTAAACATCGTCAATGGTTTACACTATAATTTACAATGTAGACTGTACAGTTTAATAATTTTTTATGATATTTACCATGTCCTGTGTCCATCACTATAAGGTAATGAAAAAGAGTTCCTCTGACCACTAAACACCCCTTGTTTGATCTTTTCTGTTCCTTCCTCCCCATCCCCCTGGGGCACATGACACACCCTGTCTTGACTCATTGGATGACAAGATTCATAGTTACATGCAACAAAAGGTCATGAAACGCTAATTGTCCTCCCCTATTAGGATCCACCATTTCTCATAAGAGATATCCAGCTGTCTCTTTCTGGGTGTATAGGTCCTCCCAAATATGGGGATCCATCACCTTCCCACTCATCACGTGGGTCTCCACTCCCTGACACAACACATTATGACAGGATGAACACTCACACACTCTCCAGAAGCCTACTCCAGATGTGCTCTATCCTTAATGCCCTCCCACATACACACTAAATCAGTGACACAACTTTGTCATATTGCCATAAGAGCATTCCCACTCCTGCACTTTCAACCTCATACCCGCAATTCCTGTGTTCACCTGGTCTCCCTCCCATCTCTCCTCCCAATATTCTAACCCATCCTTCCTAACTACACACCTGTAAACCCTGAACCACCAAACCCAGTAATATCACTACCCACATGTCCTATCCTTCAATATGCAACTATAATCTATCAATTTACCATAGATTATGTCCATATGTGTGATGGCTCACAGCTTTCTCTTCCCTTTCTCTCTCTTGATAACCTATCTTTCAGACAATATTCTCAGAGACTGCTCACTTTCTTCAATTCAAATCAGTAAGGTCATGTACTGTTCATCCTTCAATGAAAGGCTTGCTTCACTCAACATAAGGTCTTCAAGATTACCCATGTTATTCTGGGTGTTAGCACTTTATTCCTTCTTACAGCTGAGTAATATTTCATTGTATGTATGGACCACATTTTCTTTATCCATTCAACTGCTGATGGGCACCAGGGCGGATTCGAACTTTTGGCAATTGTGAACACTGCCGCTATGAATAATGGTGTGCATATATCTGTTCGTGTCCCTGTTTTCAATTGTTCTGGGTATATACCCAGCAGTGGAACTTCTGGATCATATGGAAGATCTATTGTTAGTTTTCTGAGGAACCACCAAACTGTCCTCCACAGTGGTTGGACCATTCCACAATCCCACCAGCAGTGGATGAAGGTTTGTATTCCTCCACATCCTCTCCAACACTTATACTCTGCTCTTTTTTTAAACAGCTGCCATTTTGATGGGTGTAAGATGGTATCTCATTGTAGTTTTGATTTGCATTTCTCTAATAGCCAGCGATGTCGAGCATTTTTTCATGTTCCCTTTAGCCATTTGTATTTCTTCCTTGGAGAAGTGTTTTTTCAGGTCACTTGTCCATTTTTTAAGTGTGCTGTTTGTCTATTTATTTTTGAGGTGTAGGATTTCTTTATATATGCAGGATATTAGGCTATTATCAGATAGATGGTTGCCAAATATTTTCTTCCATTGGGTAGGCTGCCTTTTTATTTTCTAAATAACGTCCTTTGAGGTGCAGAAGTTTTTAATTTTGATGAGATCCCATTTATCTATATTTTCTCTTGCTGCTTGTGCTTTGACTGTGAAGTTCATGAAACCATTTCCTATTAAATGGTCCTGTAGATGCTTCCCTACCTTATCTTCCAAGGTCTTTATGGTTTTGGCTCTTATATTTAGAACTTTGATCCATCTTGAGTTGATTTTTGTATAAGGTGTGAGATGGTATTCCTCTCTCATTCTTTTGGATATGGATATACATTTCTCCAAGCACCACTTGTTAAAGAGGCCATTCTCTCCCAACTTAGTGGGCTTGGTGGCTTTGTCAAATATCAGATGACAGTATATGTGAGGATCTATATCAGATCTCTCAATTTGGTTCCATTAGTCAGTATGCCTATCCTGGTGCCAATACCATGCATTTTTGAGCTCTGTAGCTTTGTAGTGTGTTTTAAAGTCAAGTATTGTGATACCTCCAACATCATTTTACTTTATCAATATGTATTTGGTGATTCAGGGCCTCTTACCTTTCCAAATGTATTTTGTAGTTATTTTTTCCAATTTCATAAAAAATACAGTGCTGATTTTTATTGGGATTGCATTAAACATGTAGATTAGTTTGGGTAGGATAGACATCTTGATGATCCATGAACAGGGAATATTCTTCCATTTATTTAAGACTTCTTTGATTACTTTTAACAGTGTTGTGTAGTTTTCTGTATATAAATACTTTGCATCTTTAGTTAAATTTATTTCTAAGTATTTGATTCTTTTAGTTACTATTGTGAAAGGTATTTTTTTCTTGATTTCCTCCTCAGATTGTTTGTTATTGGTGGACAGAAATGCTACTGATTTTTGAGCATTGATTTTATACCCTGTGACATTACTGAACTCCTTTATAAGTTCTAGAAGCTTTGTTGTAGATTTCTCAGGGCTCTCTACCTATAGGATGATGTCATCTGCAAATAATGAAATTTTTATTTTTCTTTTCCAATTTGGATTCCTTATATATCTTTTCCTTGCCTCAGTGTTTGAGCAAGTACTACTAAGACAATGTTAAATAGGAGTGGTGATAGTGGGCATCCTTGTCTTGTTTCCAATCTCAGAGGGAGGCTTTTAGGATTTCATGATTGAAGATGATGTTAGCTGTGGGTTTTTCATATATACCCTTTATCATATTCAAAAGTTTCCTTCTATTCCTATCTTTTGCAATGGTTTTATCAGGAAAGATAGTTGTGTTTTTTTTTTTTTTTTAATGCTTTTTCTACATCTATAGAAATGATCATGTGATTTTTTTCCTTTCAATCTGTTTTTGTGGTGTTTTACATTGATTGTTTTTCTTATCTTGAACCACACTTGCATACCTGGGATGAAACTCACTTGGTCATGGTGTTTAATTCATTTGAAATGTTGTTGAATGTGATTAGCTAGTACTTTGTTGAGGATTTTAGCATCTAGGTTCATTAGAGAATTTGGTCTGTAATTTTCCTTTTTAATGGCATCTTTGTTTGGCTTTGGTATTAGGTTAATGTTGGCATCATAGAATGAGTTAGGTCATGTTCCTTCTACTTCAATGTTTTGGAAAATTTTAAGCACAATTGGTGTTAATTCTTTCTGGAGTGTTTGATAGAATTCAATGGGGAAGCCATCTGGTCCTGGGCTCTTCTTAGTTGGGGGGTTTTTGATGACTGAATCTATCTCTTTATTTGTAATTGGGTTGAGTTCATCAATTTCTTCTTTTGTCAATGTAGGCTGCTTGTGAGTTTTTAGGAATTTGCCCATATCCTCCAAATAATCATTCTTGTTGGCATATAATTTTCAAGGTATCTGTTCATGATACTTTTATTTCTGTGGGGTCAGTTGTGATATCCCCTTCCTCATTTCCAATTTTGTGTATTTGCATCTGCTCTCTTTTGTCCTTTGTTATTCTGGCTAAGGGCATGTCAATTTTATTGATCTTTTCAAAGAACCAGCATTTGGTTTTGTTTATTTTTCTAGTGTTTTCTTATTTTCTATTTTATTCAGTTCTGCTCTAATCTTTGTAATTTCCTTCTTTTGACCTTCTTTGGTGTTAGTTTGTTGTTGTTATTCCACTTCATCCAGGTGTGCAGTTTGGTCTTCAATTTTAACTCTTCCTTCTTTTTGGATATATGCATTTATGGCTATGAATTTCCCTCTCAGTATGGCTTTTGCTTCATTCCATAAGTTTTAATGTGTTGTGTTTCATTTTCATTCATTTCAAGGTAGTTACTGATTTCTTTTGAGATTTCTTTCTTCACCCACTGTTTTTATAAGAGTGTGTTGTTTAACTTCCATATCTTTGTGCCTAATCTGGTTCTCTGGCCCTTAATGATATCCATTTTCATTCCATTGTGGTGAGAGAAATTACTTTGTATAATCTCAATCTTTCTGAATTCATTGAAATTTTTTCTGTGGCCTAGCATATGGTCTATCTTTGAGTATGATCCATGTGTACTCAAGAAGAACATATATCCTACTGTATTTGGGTGTAATTTTCTGTATATGTCTATTAGGATTCTACTCCAAATATTGGGGTTCCTGAGCACTCTGGAGACACCCAGGTCCTATGGTCAAGGTGGATAGCTCCAGAGTTTGGAGCCTTGCCAGGGACCCTACTATGGAGTTTGTACTCCTGGAAGTGACAGATTTGGCTCAATTATATCTTCCCTGCACATGGCTCATCTGTCCCTTCTATTTAAACCTATACTTGGTGCTGGGGTTTG
>JAKSZT010054086.1:466480-480559 GCA_026826555.1 Tolypeutes matacus | reverse complement strand
ATTTCAAAAATTTAACACATATAATGTTAATTTATCTTAGTATCCATACTCATTTACCAATATATTTTTTTAGCCATTTGAATAGAGCTTTTTAAAGAATTTTCATTTGTCAATTTAATGTTACCACATATAGGTATCAAAACATACACTGAGAAAACAGACAAACCCATAAAGAGTTAAGATTAAAACACACAAACAGAAACATAAAGCTCACTAATTTGACTCATAATTCTTATTCCTTTGGTATGGCTGTATCTAAGCTCTCCATCATTTCACATCTCTGATTTTACTGCTTTTACATTCTCTTCTGGAATCTGCATTGCTGTAATATGCAATCTCATTCTTGGAAACATTTTTATTAATAAACAGAACTTGATAAGAATACTTAAGCAGTATAAATGCAGTTAAGTACTAAATTAATAGTTTACACAGACAGACATTTAACACACATTCTGGATTACTACTCTTCAGGAGTATGCTTAGATGGGCTCAAAGTTCAGGAGTAAGCTATTGATTTAAAACTGAAAGTTCCTTTTTACATCTTGATAAAAGTTCTGATCAAAATAAAATGTGACTGGAGAGTGGCCAAGATGGAGTTAGTGTAGGAGGGCACACACTGCAAGCTCCCAGAGCAAGGTGGATTGTGGACAGGGTCCTGCCCAGGGGTCTGTGCTGTGCACGTGTGGAATGAGAAGCTTGGGACATCTATTTGTGCAGATCAATGGCATGAATGGAATGGTAGAGATTCGTGAGTTTTAAGCTTGCCAGTGGTGGTTGGCATGGACAGCTGAGCCCTGTGATTAGGGAGAAAAAAAATAAAATGTCTGGTTGGAGCCACAAGCAGGGCTCAGCAACCAGGAGTCAGGGCCTAGAGGGAGGGGGCATGCCCTGAGGGAGGCTCTGGTAAAAGGGTGAGAGAGTTTTATTTTCTCGGGACTTGGCTGCCTGAAGCCCCTTGGAACTTGAGTGAACAGAGCAGCAGGAGCAAATTGGCACCTGGTGGATGGGAGGGGTGATTCTGTTCAAGGAAGGAATTGATTTGCCTAGCTGCCCAGGGATAAGCCCTGGGCAGCCATGGAGCCAGGAAGAGGAGACATTCTCCAAAAGAGGGAGGGTTCTGTTGGAGGACAGAGAAGGGAATATTTTTTTCTTTTTTGCCATCAATCTGGCTGTCTAGACCACCCCATAGCTTTGGGGAGCAGATAAGCTGACCTGAAGCAGCATCAGGCTGAAAGGAGAGGCAACCCTGCAGAGTCAAACTTATTTACACAGCAACCCAGTGACACTGGTGCTCGGCTCCAGAAGGGGTGGAGTCAGCCATCTTTAACACTTTACATTGACTAACATCAGAGCTACACCTACCCTGGGGAGTCCAGGAAGTGGGACGTGCTTGATTAATTTCCATGGGGTCCCCTCCATAAGGGAGTTGGTCTACAGGAGGAATTATTTTGGGTTCTGTATTTCATGAAAAAAAAAAATGAGAAGGTCACTTCAATAAATGGAAAATAAATTCTTTTTAATTTAGTTTTATAGCTAAAAGCTGTTTCAGGACCTGCATATAGAACCCTGTGGGGAAACTGATTGATAAACACAAGCAGGCAGAGGTGATCCACGTGGACCCTAGGAGAATCATTGACCCTCCTTAGCTCTGTTTGACTGCTTGCCTGTGTGGTTATTTGGCTTTTCTCTGTTTATTTCTGGTCTCTTGCTTTCTTTCCTCTTTCTTCCCCCCTTTCTTTTTTCTTTCATTTTTTAAAATTAGGTGCTGATAGCTTTCGCTTCTTTGCTGTGCTTCTTCTTCAGTAATTTCCCACTCGTTGTCTATATTGATTTTATACTCCAAAGTATCACTTATCCTTCCTTCATCTTTCTGGCTTCTGCTTTCTGTTGTGGCTCTTAGATACAACATTTTTTCATGGACCCACAACTTAAGGGTGTCAATTTCTATTCTATCTATTTTGTTTTCTTCTTTTTTTAAAATTAGTATTAACTTTTTCCTTTCAGGCCTTTCTTTACTATTTCTCTCCCTTCTCATAATTCTAGCCTTCTAAATCACTATATATATATTCCTCCATTTACTTTCCCAGTCCATTGTAGGAATGCCACTTTTTTCCCTATTACTCTACACTGCCTACACAAGTTAAATATTCATCTCATTAAGTCTCATTTGGCCCCTCTTCTAACTTTTATCAATATTACTATTATCTTTCTGCCTTCCTTACATCTTTTGATTCCTCTGGCCCTAATCTTTTGCCTTCATGGAACATAGAAAGAAGCAAGGAAATAAAATAAGAAGAAAAAGTGCCAAAGAGAAAACAACTCACACACAGAACCACAAGCTAAATAAAACTCTAGAGAATAGAGAAAAGATAATCAAATGAACAAACCCATCAAGATAATATGATGACCAGAGGGAAACAAAAAAATACAGATGTCTCTGAGAAACAGGAAAACATGGAGCAGTCCAATGAACAAATTAAAAACCAGGAAGAAATGTAGAACATCGAACAAGTAATCAAATCTATCCAAACAAATATCATTGGTTAACTTAAACAAGTGAAGGAAAAGATTAAGGATATAAAGAAGACACTGGGAGAACATACTGAAGAAACTGCAAACATGCTTAACATGCTTAAAAAGATAATGGATATGATGCTGGATTCACATAACAGCACATTTGAACAGGCAGAGGAAAGAATTAGTGATATGGAAGACAATACAGCTAAAATCAAAGAGATAGTAGAACAGATAGACAAAAAGATAGAAAAAATTCAGCATGGATTAACCGATAACACAAAATGCACAAACATACACATTATGGGCATGCCAGAAGGAGAAGAGAAGGGAAAAGGAGCAGAAGGAGTGTTGAAGGAAATAATGGCTGAAAAGTTCCCCACCCTTGAGAGAGATGGATGTGTAGATCCAGGAAGCACAGAGCACCCCAAATAGTATAAATCCCAACTCCAAGACATATACTTGTCAAAAATGTCCAATGCTCAAGACAAAGAGAAAATGCTCAAGGCAGCAAGAGAAAAGAGAACCATCACATACAAGGGAAGCACAATAAGATTAAGTGCTGATTTCTCAGCTGAAACCATAGAGGCAAGAAGACAGTGGTATGACATAGTCAAAATACTAAAAAAAAAAAAAACTTCCAGCCACAAATTCTCTATCCAGCACAACTGGCATTCAAAAATGATGGAGAGTTCAAAATATTCACAGATAAACAGAAATTAAGAGAGTATGTCAATAAGAAACCAGCCCTTCAAGAAATACTAAAGGAATCTCTACAAGTTGAAAGGAAAAAACAAGGGAGCGAGAGTTGGAGGAGAGTTTAAACACAACTGAAAAGACAAAAAGAGATACAAAACAACATATGACATATATTAACCCAAAGAAAAATGGCTGAAGTAAGAAATTCGTTATGAGTAATAACACTGGATGTTAATGCATTAAATTCACCAATCAAGAGACACAGATTGGCAGAATGGATAAGAAAATATGATCCATCTATATGCTGTCTACAAGAAAACCACTTGTGACCCAGGGAATCAAGGAGACTGAAAGTGAATGGCTGGAAAACCATTTTACAGGCTAAGACTACCAAAAAAGTGCAGGAGTAGCCATTCTAATATCAGACAAAATAGACTTTAAATGTGAATCTATTGTAAGAGACAAAAATGGACACTATATATTAGTAAAAGGAGTAATCTCACAAGAAGAGAGAACAATCATCAACATTTACGCACCTAATCGGGGTGCCTCAAAATACATGCGGCAAACTCTGGAAACACTAAGAGGCAAAATAAATGCCTCTACAAATATAGCAGGGGACTTCAACACACCACTATCATCATTAGACAGAACATCTACATGGAGAATCAATAAAGAAACAAAGGCACTCAACAATACATTAGAAGACCAGGAGTTAATAGATATATACAGAACACTACACCCAAATACAGCAGGATTTACATTCTTCTCAAGTGTACATGGAACATACTCCAAAATAGAACACATGCTAGGCCACAGAACAAATCTCAATGAATTAAAAAAGATTGAGATTATAAAAATAAATTTTTTGACCACATTGGAATGAAATTGGAAATCACTAAGGGCCAGAGAAACAGTTTAGGCCCAAGGACATGGAAGTTAAACAACACACTCTTAGACAAACAGTGGGTCAAACAGGAAATTTCAAAAAAAATCAGTAACTACCTTGAAATTAATGAAAATGACAACACAACGTAACAAAACCTATGGGATGCAGCAAAAGCAGTCGTGAGAGGGAAGTTCATAGCTATAAATACATACTTTAAAAAAAAAAGAAAGAGCTAAAATAGAAGACCTAAATGCACACTTGAAGGAATAGGAAAAACAACAACAAACTAAACCTAAAGGAAGTAGAAAGAAATAAATAACAAAGATTAGAGTGGAACTGAATGAAATAGAGAATAAGAAAGCACTGGAAACAATAAACAAAACCAAAAGCTGGTTCTTCGAGAATATCAATAAAATTGACAAACCCTTAGCCATACTAACAAAGAAAAAGAGAGAACAGATACAAATACAAAAAATAAGGAATGAGCAAGGGGATATCACTACTCACCCCACAGAAATAAAGAGTATCATAAGAAGATACTTTGAAAAATTATATGCCAACAAGAATGATAATTTAGAGGAAATGGACAAGTTTCTAGAAACTCACAAACAGCCTACATTGATGAAAGAAGAAATAGATGAACTCAACAGTCCAATTATAAGTAAAGAGATAGACTCAGTCATCAAAATCCTCCCAACTAAGAAGAGCCCATGACCAAATGGCTTCACAGCTGAATTTTACCAAACATTCTGGAAAAAGCTAACACCAATTCTACTTATGCTCTTCCAAAAAGTAGAAGTAGAAGGAATATTGCATAACTCATTCTATAAAACCAACATTACTCTAATACCAAAACCAAATAAAGAAACCACAAGAAAGAAAAATTACAGACCAATTTCTCTAATGAACCTAGATGCTAAAATCCTCAACAAAATACTTGCTAATCAGGTTCAACAACATATCAAAAGGATTATGCACCATGACCAAGTGGGTTTCATCCCGGATATACAAGGATGATTCAATATAAGAAAAGCAATCAATATAATACACCACATAAACAGATTGAAAGAAAAAAATCATGAGGTCTTCTCTATAGATGCAGAAAAAGCATTTGACAAAACCTTTATGTGATTCTGAAGTTTTTAGGTATACTTCCAGAGACTGGAGCCTCTGGCCTACCTATGTGCCAGGTGTGCATGGAATCTCAGTGGAGCTGCATCTCCTACCCTACAGCCCAATGGACTCATCCAAGTCACCTGGCTAGGAGATAACGATGGGCAATGGCCATCCCAGGGAATGGAGAGGGCCTGCATCTGCAGAGAGGATCATCCCAACCACCATATCCATGGGATATAAGTCCTCTCTCACTTGGAGGTGGAGTGGACATCACCATCCCAGTCCCCTCAGGATTGAGGGAAGAACTATGGACTAGAGTGGACTTGATGGTATTCTGTTGTACACATATGGTGATTCTAGCAATGGATGAGATTATAATAATGAGGTGGAGCCAATGGCCACTTGACACTTTTGGGGCAGGGAGGGGATGAGCAGTTGAAATACAGGGGCTTCTTTGGGATTTGGAGGTTGTCCTGAGTACCATTGTGGCAACAGATATAGGCCATTCAAAATCAGCACACACCACTCAGAACTGTGTGGGAGAGAGTGTGGTCTATGATGTGAACTGTGGTCTATGTTTGGTGGCAAAGCCCCGGAATATGTAAGTCCATTGAGGATGGTGGGCCACACTTGTGGGAGATGTTTTTGTGGGTATGGTGGGAGATGTGGGAAGTGGACAACATGGGAATCCCCTTGGGTTCCGTGTAATATTTTAGGTAATCTAAGCACCTCATAAAAAAAAAAATATATATATATATATATATATAACATTTTTGTAAGCAAATGCACATATATGCATATATATTTATATATCATTTTACAAATATTGGTATGTATTGTGAAAATTTTGATTTTTACCCACAATAAAAAATAAATAAATTTAAAAAAAGCATTTGACAAAATACAGCACTATTCACTAATAAAAACACTACAAAAGATAGAAATAGATGGAAACTTTCTGAATATGATAAAGAGTATATATGAAAAACTCAAAGCTAACATCATTTGCAATGGTGAAATCTTAAAAGCATTCCCTCTGAGATCGGGAACTAGACAAGGATGCTCACTATCTCCACTCCTATTTAACATTGTTTTAGAGGTACTTGCATGAGCACTGAGACAAGAAAAGGGCAAGAAAGGCATCCGGATTGGGAAAGAAGACATAAAAATTTCATTATTTGCAGATGACATGCTCCTATACATAGAAAGCCCTGAGAAATCTACAACAAGGCTTCTAGAACTTATAAAGGAGTTCAGTATTGTTGCAGGCTATAAGATCTATGCTCAAAAATCAGTAGCATTTCTATACACCAATAACGAGAAAACTGAAGAGGAAATCAGGAAAAAATACCATTTACAGTAGTAACTAAAATAATCAAATATCTAGGAATGAATTTAACTAAAGATGTAAAGGACTTATATACAGAAAACTACCCAACACTGTTAAAGGAAATCAAAGAAGACCTAAATAAATGGAAAAATATTCCCTGTTCGTGGATAAGAAGAATGAACATCATCAAGATGTCTATCCTGCCTAAACTAATCTACAGATTTAATGTAATCCCAATAAAAGTCAACACTGTGTTTTTTAAGGAACTGGTAAAACTAACCACAAAATACATTTGGAGAGGCAAGAGGCCCCGAATTGCCAAAGACATGTTGAAAAAAAGAATGAATTTGGAGGTATGACACTACCTGACTTTAAAACATACTACAAAGCTACAATGATCAAAACTGCATGATATTGGCTCAAGGACAGACCTACTGACCAATGGAACCGAATTGAGAATTCTGATATAGATCCTCACATATATAGTTATCTGATATTTGACAAGGCCACGAAGCCCACTCAGTTGGGTGAGAATGGCCTCTTTAACAAGTGGTGTTTGGAGAACTGGATATCAATATCCAAAAGAATGAGAGAAGAATACCATCTCACACCTTATACAAAAATCAACTCAAGAGGGACCAAAGATCTAAATATAGGAGCCAACACCATAACGAGTTTGGAAGATAATGTAGGGAAGCATCTACAGGAACCTGTAATAGGAAATGGTTTCATGAACTTCACAGCCAAAGCATGAGCAGCAAGAGAAAAAATAGATAAATGGGATCTCATCAAAATTAAAAACTTCTGCACCTCAAAGGATGTTATTAAGAAAATAAAAAGGCAGCCTACCCAATGGGAGAAAAAATTTGACAACGATATATCTGATAGGTGCCTAATATCCTACATATATAAAGAAATCCTACAACTTGAAATTGAAAAGGCAAACAACACACTTAAAAAATGGGCAAGTGAACTGAAAAGACACTTCTCCAAGGAAGAAATACAAATGGCTAAAAAGCACATGAAAAAAGGCTCAACATTGCTTGCTATCAGGGAAATGCATTTCAAAACTAAAATGAGATAACACCTTAAGAACGGCAGCTATTAAAAAAAAAACAGGAGACACTAAATGTTGGAGAAGATGTGGAGGAATAGGAACCCTCATCCACTGCTGGTGGGACTGTTGTATGGTCCAGCCACTGTTGAGGACAATTTGACGGTTTCTCAGAAAACTAACAATAGATCTTCCGTATGATCCAGCAATTCCACTGCTGGGTATATACCCAGAATAACTGAAAGCAAAGACACAAACAGATATATGCACACCAATGTTCATAGCGGCATTTTTCACCATTGCCAAAAGTTGAAGTCAGCCCCGGTGCCCATCAACAGATGAATGGATAAGCAAAATGTGGTACATACATACAATGGAATGTTACTCAGCTGTATGAAGGAATAAAGTGCTAACACATGGAATAACGTGGATGAATCTTGAAGACCTCATGTTGAGTGAATCAAGCCAGGCACTGAAGGATGGACAGTATATGACCTCACTGATTTGAACTGAGGAAAGTGAGCAGTCTCTGAGAACCATTGTCTGAAAGATAGGTTAACAAGGGAGAGAAAGAGAAGAGCAGGCTTTGAGCCATCACCCATATGGACATAATCTATGGTAAAGGGATAGAGTATAGTTGTATATTGAAAGATAGGTCAGATGGGTAGTGATATTACTGGGTTTGGAGGTCCAGCATTGACCTGGACAGATTAGGAAGGGCAGGTTCAAATACCCAGGGTAAATAACTCTGAATCTTGACATTCCATGAGTCAAGACAGGGGAGAGTCATATTCCCCACGGGATTGGGGAGGAAGGAACAGTTATGATCTAATGGGTTATTTAGTGGTCATGGGAAAGGTTTTTCACTACCTTATGTTAATGGACACAGGACATGGTAAATATCATCAAAATTTATTAAACTGTATCATCTAAATTGTAAACTATACTGTAAATCATTGACAATGTTTAGTTGCTATATTTTGCTATCTGTATAACAGTTATAACAATGCTAACATCCATAAAAAATGGGGAGGGTTTAATATGGGGTGGGGCAGGGGAGATTGTTTGGTATCTGCAAGTCTCTGGTATTCCATCTTTGACTTTCCTGTGATGTAAACTTCTTTGAAAATTAAATGAAAATTTGGGAGACACGGGTTTGAGTGGGGGAAGGTGTCATGGCACATCGGACATCCGATAACACAGTGATAAAAGGAAAAAAAGAATTTTATTTTTAAAAAAGGCATTTCTTTTGCTTTATTTCCCAATTTTTTGAATGTCCCAATCCGCTAATTATATTCTGCTTTGTTTTTTTTTGGTTTGATTGTTTGTTTGTTTTTTTGGTTTTTTTTACCCTCAGTTTCCTTATGTTTGTCTCTTGCATGTAAGCTTATCATTGCTGTTTCTTTTTCCTATTAAGTGTATTTGACAATTATATGGGCTACATGTTCATGGAAGATTTGTATCACAGAAGGGTTACAATGGGTACTGCAGGGGATTATTGGTGGGGGGTGTCTGGGAGGGGGGATTCATGGGAGTAAGGTCATCTGAATATACATGAAAGATATACAAAATTGTTCACAAGATCAAAGGATGGGGAATGGTCACGGTGGGTGGAAAATCACTCAATAAATGAGGGAATCTGAATTCCTAGCCTGGAGAGCTCTGCCACATTCTCCAAGGGTGCAGCAACAGTCTCTGAGTGCAGGGACAGTGTCTGTCAAAAGAGGATGGTGCACTGATGATTTCTTGTTATTGATGACTACCCTTATGAGTCTTTGATCTTGTAACTGAAACTTAGCTTACTGTTATGGGGTGCCTAAGGCTTGCCACCTGAGAGCTTCCTTGTTGCTCAAGTGTGGCCTCTCTCTAAGCCGAACTCAGCATATGAATGCATTACCTTCCCCCCAATGTGGGACATGACTCCCGGGAATGAGCCTCCCTGGCAATGAGGGATTAATACCAAGTGCCAACTGGCAACACAACTGGAAAAAGACCTTGAATAAAAGGGGGAAAAGGTAAAGACAAATGAGTTCAATTGGCTAAGAGACTTCAAAGAGCATCGGGAGGTCATCCCAGAGGTAACCTTTATGCACACCTCAGTAGGAGCTCATAGAACATCAAAGTGCCTATCGCCCCACACAGAGGGTCTCCTGAGAGCTCTGGAGACACCCAGGTCCTATATAAGGGGGGATAGCCCCAGAAACTGATGACTTATCAGTGGGCTTTATTTTGGATTCTATGCTCCTGAGAGTGACAGAATTGGATGCAAATAAGTCCTCCCTCCAAATGGTTCATCAGTCCCTTCTGTTCAAACCTATATGTGATGCTGGAGTTTTTAGGTATACTTCCAGAGACTGGAGCCTCTGGCCTACCTATGTGCCAGGTGTGCATGGAATCTCAGTGGAGCTGCAACTCCTACCCTACAGCTCAATGGACTCATCCAAGTCACCTGGCTAGGAGACAACGATGGGCAACGGCCATCCCAGGGAATGGAGAGGGCCTGAATCTGCAGGGAGGATCATCCCAACCACCATATCCATGGAATATAAGCCCTCTCCCACTTGGAGGTGGAGTGGACATCACCATCCCAGTCCCCTCAGGATTGGGGGAATAACTATGGAATAGAGTGGACTTACAGTATTCTGTTGTACACATATGGTGATTCTAGCAATGGAAGAAATTATAACAGTGAGGTGGAGCCAGTGGCCACTGGACACTTTTGGGACAGGGAGGGGATGTGCAGTTGAAATACAGGGTCTTTTTTAAGACTTGGAAGTTGTCCTGAGTGCCACTGTGGCAACGAATGTAGGCCATTTTAAATCAGCACACACCATTCAGGGAGAGAGTGTGGTCTACGATGTGAACTGTGGTGTGTGGATAATGGCAAGGCCCCAGGATGTGTAAGTCCATTGAGGGTGATGGGCCACACTTGTGGGAGATGTTTGTGTGGGATAAGGTGGGAGGTGTGGGAGGCGGGGAACATGGGAATCCCTGTAGATTCCATGTAATATTTAGGTAATCTAAGCACCTCTTAAAAAAAAAAAAAAATATATATATATATATATATATATATATATATAACATTTTTGTAAGCAAATGCAAATATATGCCTATATATTTATATATCATTTTACAAATATTGTTATATTGCAAAAAATTTGGTTTTTACCCACAATAAAAAATAAATTTTTAAAAAATGAAAATAAAAATAAATGAAATGTGACTAAAACTTAAGACATTGTCAAAGTACCATCCAATTTAATCTTTTTCACAGTTTGCACATGTATTACAAGCTTTCAGTTTTGTACTATATTTTTAATTGCAGGCTTACAAAAGCTGCTGGCATTTTCTGATTTTTTATAGGGTTTTCCAGTTCAAAAGTTACTACAATTTAACAGCACTAATTTTATCAATGTGGGTACCCAGGCCCAAATAATATTAGCATGAAATAAAACAGAGAATATTAATGTTGCTAAGTTTTTCTACTCTTCCAGCAGTTCAGTTCTATCAGTCTCCACCAGGCCATAACCACACCATTTAGGTGGCAGGTGGCAGAGTTGCTGCCTTGGTGTTTTCTTTATCTTAGTTAACTCTTTAGCAGAATGTTTTCTTACAAGTATGGTTTCACTGACAAGTGCCTTATTTAACACTTCTGTTTGTGAAAGATGTTGTAGCTGTGATTTAGCCTTCCTTTGCACAAGTGGTTTAGCATGGTTTAAAGATTCTCCTATAGTTTCTACCTTGGAATCACTATCTCCTTCTCATCTAAATGTTCAGAGAGCCCTGTCACTAAGGCAGGGGTGAAAGTCTGCAAATTCCTTTCTAGTTGTTATTCTTCTTTCCTCTGACCCAAGCATATTGACAGACTATTGTGCTTCCTTCAATTTCTTAGTTAAATCTTCCTTCTGATCTACTTGTACTAGTTGGAGATCCTGTTCCAACCTTACCTCCTCTTCCAGTCACCTTGCACTTCCTTTGGCTGCTAATTGTTCATAATATCACACAAAGCAAGGAAGAAGAGACACACAATGGGTGCAGGCACAGCATGTTTCTCTTACTTCTTAATAAAAGATTCCTGTACTCTTTCATCTAATTGCACTAATCCAACATGAGTGAATGGGGTGTCCCCCAACTCCTTCATGGGTCCCCAGGTGTATATCAGCTGGGCAAGCTTGTACCACATAGACATGCACATCCACCATGGGAGACGTGCACAGAATCCCCCATGTATGGTACGGTCTCCTCTGCAGTATTTGGAATGGCTGACATGCTTTCAACCACCTTATCCCCAACGGAATTCTCTAGAAAATCCTGCCAATTATGTCGATTGTAAAGCAGGAGGTCAAGTCATAGAAGGCTGTCAGAATAGTTTTTTAAAAATATACTTTTTTATGTGTTTTTAAAAGATACTTAGATTACATAAATGTTACATTAAAAAGTAAGGGATTCCCATATGCTTTACTCCCTACCCCTTCCACATTTTCCCACATTAACAACATCCTTTGGCAGTGTGGTACATTTGTTACAATTGGTGAAAACACTTTGGAACATTGCCACTAAACATGGATTATAGTTTACCTTGTAGTTTACAATCTCTCCCACACTATTTTGTAAGTTATGGCAAGATATGTAATGGCCTGTTACTGACATTGCAATGTCTTTCAGGACAATTCTCAAGTCCCAAAAATGCCCCCATATTACATCTGTTTTCCCTCTCCCTCCCCTCAGAACCTCCAGTGGCCCCTGCCTCCACATTAATGATATAAGTTCTTCCATTGCTAGAATCACAATTCTGTACTAGAATACCAGTACGTCTACTCTAGCCCATCATTCATTACCCTATCCTGGGGATTCTGGGAAGGTGATGCCCTTTCCACCTCAAATGAGAGGGGGCTTAGAGCCCATGAAGCAGATGGATGGGACTATCTTGCCTGCAGTTGCAGACTCTTTTTGTTCCTTGGGGTGGTCATTGTCCATCATCATTCTCTTGTTAGTTATCCTGGGTGAGTCCAATGAATTGGAGATTAGGTGTTGCAACTCTGTTGAGATTCAGAACTCAGCTGGAACATGGACTGCCCAAAGATTTACATCTCTTTGACATAACCTATCAAGTCCAGTGCTAACTATAGGTTCAGATAGAAGGGGCAGAAGAGCCATGTGTAGGGAAACCACAACTGAGTCCATCTCTGTCACACTGGGAAGCATAAATCCCAAAGTAGGGCCCACTGGCAGGGCACCAAACTTCCTGAGCTGTCTGTCCTGCCTATAGTGTCTGGATGTTTCCAGAGGCCTCAGGAACTCTGCTATTTGAAGTATTATTCACTTTGGCAGTCAATGAGATCCTGCTGAGACATGCATAAATGTAACCTCTGGAATGACCTCCTGACTCATTTTGTAGTCATTCTCTTAGCCATATAAACTCATTTGTCTTTAACTTTCCCCCTTTTGATCAAGGTCTTTTTCCAGTTACATTGCTAGTTGGTGCTTGGTAGTAATCCCTCAGTGCCAGACAGGCTCAAATGCTGGAGTAATGTCCCACAATTTGAGGAAGGTAATGCATTTATATGCTGACTTTGACTTAGACTCCACATTTGAGCAACAATGCAGACCAAGTACTTTTTATATTCCAAAGAAACCACACCGTAGGCCAGCAATATCCATGCCATTTATTTACTCACCTATCCTGATGATGGCTCATCATAGAGTGGGGAAACATAGATTATATAATTCTAGACAGCACAAAGAGGGGATCTAGCTAATGCATAGCACAGCACAAAAATGCACATAGCCTAGTAGATATTTAATAGTAAGTTCATACATATGGGGGAATCATTTGCTTTCCCAGAACAGTGATGGGCAGCACATATGCAGGTTAATTACTACACCTAAGGTCTTATGTGCAGTGTAGCAGAATCTGCCAGGATGGATTGCTGACCAATTCCATCCCACCCTTTCCATCAATATACACAGATAACTAGTGGGAGGGGGAAGCAGGCACTTCATGTCCCTACAGTTGGTTAAAATATCACTGAAATTTTAAAAATGAAAAAATTAAGAGAATGGTAAAATGCTATGTGTTACAGACATAATATATGATGGAACTTAGTTTAACACTAGGGCTCTAAACCACCGAGTGTTTGTACAGAAGGATCACTTTGTTCAATCCCTGCCTCTAGGCATACTCAGTCCAAAAATCCCTTTAATTACATTAAATTTATCTATTTCTGTTACATGTAAGATTGAGGTTTCCTCTTCTTGCCTATAGTTGATAAACTAGACCAGTCTCAGTCACCTGTTTATGAGGTTTCTTCTGTGGAATATTGAGGATTTATAAGCTGAAGTACTCCATTATAAGGCTCAGTAGAAAAAGATCCCTGCAGAATGTGGTATTCTTGTGCTTGCAGTGATATGCCATTCTGAGTTAAAATTCCAGACCTTGAAAGTTCAAGGGAAAGTGTTATGTGAGTGTACATGTGA
>JAKSZT010054086.1:421631-458770 GCA_026826555.1 Tolypeutes matacus | reverse complement strand
CTTGAAAGTTCAAGGGAAAGTGTTATGTGAGTGTACATGTGATAAAATGAGTCCTTTTATGTCATAAAGTTGAGCCCCTTTCCATAAGAGTTAACACCACCCTTTAGACATGAAGATCAGTATGGTTTAGAGAAGGTGTGAAGGACAGTCCCATCACCTGCTCCAGGGAACACCGGGGTTCAAGAAGTGACAATAAAAAAAGCAAGAAAATGCAAAAGTGTTTTTGGCTTCAGTGAAAATGAAATGCTCTTACAAATTTGTGAAAAGTGACTTTCCACTTGGCCAATAACATGGTTTCCCAGAGTAGTGGGATGGGTAAGGTATGGAAGCTCAGAAGACTTTGGGAGTGGGACTGTGGGCCACACATGAGGGAAAGCCATGGGAGAGGTCCAGAGGAAGGCACCAGGTAGGATCCATTCTTCCCCAGCTGTCTCAGGACCCTGGTGTGTAGATATCACCCCACCTGCTCTCACCTGGATTTAGCATTGACAAGGACCCTTGAGCTGCTCCTTTCCAGTCTCCTATATGGAGCTCTGAAAATACAGAACCAGTAGCCATGCATGGATTGTCAGGAGGCTGCCTAGTGATCACCATAGAGTGAGCAACCCATGCAACCTCTGTTACCCAGATCAGGCATAGACATGTATCTGCATGCACCTCCAGACCACTTGGAATGGAGATGATATATTTTGGGCCCAGGACTAGCATTTAGAATGATGGTTGTATCCATCACCACTTGCATTCCCACCAGTCACCCATGACCTGAGTTGTGAATGAAAAAGGTTCACCAGCTTTCTAAACCCTGACAATATGCTCTTGACCAAGATTGTCCTTTTCCTCATGCCTCCTACACACTGCAAGGTGGAAGGATTTGGGGCTCCTTTGGTCGGATGAATTTGTCA
Organism: Tolypeutes matacus; assembly: GCA_026826555.1. Lineage (NCBI taxonomy): Eukaryota > Metazoa > Chordata > Mammalia > Cingulata > Chlamyphoridae > Tolypeutes > Tolypeutes matacus. The sequence continues at coordinate 457,868 of JAKSZT010054086.1, read as the reverse complement.
GCATGTCCTGAATTGGATGATACTAAGCCACACAATATTACCTTTGGGGATCACTAGGCCACCAGCCAGTGGTTTCATGATTGAGGATGGAGCCAGTGTCTACATGTATGAAAAAACTTCTCATTCCCAGTATTCCTGAGGTCAGGACTTCCAGACATATGAATGCAGCAGGAAAATATCTTCTTACTCAAGCATCCTAGCTAGGTGAGCTGGGTATGGGGCTGTCTGTGGAATCTTGGTTCCTGATTAACAGGGTTTGAAATTCTATGGTGTTCTATATCCAAGCAAGTGAAGTCACTTCCATGACTCGACAGATGAGACCTTCATGAAAGAACCTCAGAACTGCTGACTACTCAGCCTCCCCAAACATGTCCTCCTATAAACTGGAGTCACACCAATATAACCTGCTCCACAGCTATCTGAGAAGGTTTGGGTACAGACAAAGCTTCTGGCATGAAGACATAGAGCTGAATTCAAACCCAGCTACTCCTTAATATCTGTTTTTTGATCCTTGTGTTCTCATTTCTTGCCAAAATAAGATATTAAGTATGTATCTGATGTGCCATACCACACAGACAGAACAAGGACCCAGAGACTCTGCCTCTTGGGACACAAATGGATAAAGCAAGGGGCAGGCAGTAGGCAGAATGGGTAGAATTACCAAGGACACCTTCAATCCAGAAACCACACACTTGCCCACTTAATAACTGAGTCAGGGGGAGGATTGCATTGCTTCTTTGTGAGTTTGTAGGCAATGGAATATTGAGTCCTTGCTTTACCTTGAGTGGTAGCCTGTGGATAAAAGCACACATTGCACTGGAGATATTCAATGGCTTGTTGATTTCCAAACAATGTGTTTATCTGTCCATGACAGGATCTGAGACATGAATCTCTTTACTCCACCTTTGGGAAGTCATAAGTTATATTACCTTAGTAACTTGCCCATGTAGTCCACTAACCCAAGAATAGCTTAAGGAAAATACAAAATCACTTCCTTTAACATATTGTCTTTGGTATCAAAAATTTGTATCCTTCTCAAATTCAAGGCAAGCATTGACCTATAACCTGGGCTTAGCAAAATATCCATGCTTCCTCAATCAAAATATGTAGTACTCATACTCATTTTGCTTGACCACCTTCATCCATAGACAATGAACTCCAGAAGGACAGGTGTGAGACATGTCTGTCTCACCCTTATACACTGGAGATTTCAATATGAAATTGCTCACAAGTTGTTTTGACTGAGTAAAAGACCCACAGATTTGGACCTTTTGCTCTTTATTGAAGACTTTGTTTTGGGATAAATGTCAAATAAAGAAACTAGCCCTAAGGGAAGTAATTGAAGATCTATTAAGAAACCAGCACTCAACCAATGTATTGTCAGCAAGTAGCTGGGAATTGGGGCTTCCTGAGCTAATTCCAAAGCTCATTAACTTTCAGCAACCAATGTTCTCACCTGAACTGGGATAGCTGAAGAATGGAAAAAAAGGGAGAAAAGTTTGACTCAACTCTTTATATTTGTTAATATATGGACTCATATTTTCTTCAGCAAAATATTTAAAAAGAGAATTTAAACCCACCACATACATCACCTGGTCATCTTGTTCTTAAGCTTTTTCCAAGGAATAGACTTCCATGACACTTGGTTCTTTTTTTTTTTTTTTTTTAACCTAAAATGCATATATTATGAAATAATAATGTAATTTTAATACATTCTTAAGCTTTCTTTGAATTCATCAGGGAATATATTTGAATACAGTTAGTTTTCCTTTTAAGATTACATTTGAGAGTGATTATTTTTGCTGAGTTTAACAAAAACCAAAGAAATAGTGTTGTATCTGGGCAAGATATGAAGGTTATTTTGAATACTTTTAATACAGTGACAGAACTAAAGGATAAAATATATTTTTCTTAATTTCATTTACATGGTTTTCTTAATTAGATGTAAACAATTCTGTGAAAATGGCATATGCTGGATAGATTTTTCTTGTTTGTTGTGAAAATTGATCAGGGTGTATATCCTGGATATTACTGATAAGACTAGCAATTTAATAGAAAGAATACATTCAAAATGGTTCCTTGTCTATAGAGAACAAGAAGTCCTGAGTTCCTGTGTGGGGCAACGGCACCCTGTATAAAGACTTGCACACACTAGCTTCAATATATATGTCAGTGGAAGCAAGAACTGAAATGAATTTTCACCAGAGGGGACAGACCTCCTCTATTTGTTAAATTAGTGTATTATGAAATAATTGTTTAATCTTGCAGGAATTTGGGCTCAGGACATAGATGGCAGGTAAGATTATTGTGAAATGGACTTTCTCTGGATTTATAATTTCTATATATGGGTAAAGAGAAATTTGTCACATTTTAACATTCAGGGGTTTGTGGGTTTTTTTCTTTTTTTTTTTTTCCTAAATTAATTTTGTAGGTGAGACAGGCAATAAAAGTATATATAAACAAACAAATAAATATATAATTACAAGTTAGATGAAAGACCTGAAATTGGTAGAGTTCTAAATAAGGCAAAATTTATATGGAACTTTAGAAAGGGGAAATATACTGAATTGAAATTTAATATGAAACAAAAAGGAAATGAGTATATGGTAAGAATGTTTGTGAAGATTGGAGTGGGAATCAAAGACCATATTTCTGTGTAGAGATAAGAGCAATGCTCTTTGTTGTTTGCAATGTTCTAAGAGCCTGTGTCAAAGATTAATCCCTGGATGCCTATTAAGGGAAATAACTGCTTATTGGAGGCTCAAGGAAGAATATTTTCTACTAGTCTGGGGGAAAGTAATTGCTTCAGTCTGAGTTATAGTTGATTTACATGACTGTAATATACATAAATAGAGTTCAAAGCTTACAAATAAAACCCAGACAAGAGATTTGAACACCGTTTGTAGAGGAGAGAAATGGGGGGAAATGAAGGCAATTAAAGATATGTGTGAGATTTCAAGACAGAACATTGAAAAAGAAGAGAAGAGGGGCTTAGATTTAATTTTGTGATGTCCCTGGGTCCCCTGGAAAGCCTGTGTTAGCCTTCACCTCCAGAGGGAGACTTGGAAAGGTTTCCCTGAGACAATCCTGGCACCATAGGAAGGACTTCTACTTGTCATTCCTGAGAGATATCTGCAGATGTATGGCACTGGTGTGGGGCTGTCCAGCAGGGCAAAACAGAACACCACAGAGCCCTTGTAGCTGTGACCATTGTGTACCCAATCATTGGAAGGTCCTCAGAAAAATCTTCCAAGTGCATCTCCATAGGTGCAGATAAGCCAGGGTTCCTGACTGTCTTAAAACTATCCATTCCCTTCTCCCCTGTGTCCTCTGTGAAGAATTCTTCAAACAATATTACTGGAACAACTCAAAACTAAATCCTAGCCCAACCTCTCCCCTTTTTGACATGTTGTATTGGGAATCTGTTATTTCTTTTATTGATTCAGATGTCTTCTTTGCTGCCCTACACTGACAGCATTGAGACATCTTCTCTGGATTTATTTCTAAGTTTTAAAGTCTAGTTAGTTGTACTACAAGCATCTAAAATGATGGAAAATTTTAGAGATCCAAAATATTTCCATCAGCCAAAATATCAAAACTCTGTTACAATTAATGATTAATTCCCTATTCCTACCCCCATCTCTGCCCCTGGTAGCCCATATCTTATTTCTGATCCTATGAATTTGCTTATTCTAATGTTTTCATATACATGAACTCAAACAATATTTGTCATTATGGCCCTGGCTTATTTCACTCAACCTGATGTCTTCACAGATCATGTTACAGTATCTATCATAAATTTATTTCTCTGTATGACTAATTAACATTCCACACACATATATAACCCTTTTACTTCTTTATCCATTTGTCCAATGGCAGACACTTTTATTGCTTCCACCTTTGGCAATAGTGAATAATAACTCTATGAACATTGGTGTGTAAATATGTTTGAGTCCCTGCTTTCAATTCTTTTGGGTATATGTTTGCATGTTACTATAAATACTCTACTTAATTTCTGAAGATCTGTCAAACTGATTTCCATAACAGCTCAAACACTTAACATTCTCAACCACATTGTGCAAGAGTTCCTATTTCACCAAATCCTTTCCAAGACTTGTTATTTCTTTTAATAGTAGCCAACCTGGTAGGCATAAATAGGTATTTCATTGTTGGTTTGATTTGATTTTCCCTTATGGCTGAGGTTGTTTGACATCTTTAAATGAGCTTATTGGACATTTTGAAAAATCTTCTTTGGAGAAATGTCACTTAAAGATTTTTTCCATGTTAAATTGGATTGTTTTCTTGGTTTTGGGTTGTAGGAATTCTTTATATACTCTGCATGTTAAACTGTTATGTAATATGCAATTTCCAAATATTTTTTTAAATTCTGTAGGATGTATTCCCACTTTCATAATAATGTGCTTTGGTGCACAAAAATATTTAATTTTGATGCAATTCAGTTGGTCTATTTTTCTCTTTTATTGCCATGAATTTCTGGTTAATTCTAAGAAACCCTTGTCTAATACTGGACCTGAAGATGCTTTGGTTACCACTGGTAGGTTTATAGATTTTTGGTTCTTAAAATTTATGTATTTGGTGCATTATCAGTTAATTTCTGTATATGATATGAAGTGGGGGTCTACTTCATTCTATTTTTTATATGGATGTCCGGTTTTCCCAGCAACATTTGTTGAAGAGATTATTTTTCCCCATTAATTGATTTGGCACCATTGCCAAAAGTCAATTCCATTGGTATAATATGGTTATCATTGTGCCAGTACCACTGTGTTCTAATTACTGTAGCTTTGTACTAAATCTTGAAATCAGGAAGTGGGAGTTCTCCAAACTTGTGTTACATATTCAATGTGTGGGCTATGGGAGTCTCTCAACTTTCAATATGAATTTGATTAGTGGCTTTTCCAATTCTTAAATGAAGGTGGTTGGAATTTTTATTGGGATTGCATTGAATCTGTAAATTGCTTTTGTGGAATATTTAGTATTAATGTGTTTCCATTTACTTGGGTATTTAATCTCTTTCAACAAAGTTTTTTTATATTTTGCATAAAAGTCCTTCCCATCCTTGGTTAATTTTATACCTAAATATTTGATTTTTTATTTGCTATTGTAAATGGTGTACATTTTTAATATATTTTCAACTAGTTCATTTTATGTGTACAAAAATAACACTGATGTGTGTGTTGGTATTGTATCCCACTAATTGGCTAAGTTCATTTATTAACTCTAGGAGATTTTTTATAGATTTTTGGAGGTTTCTATACAAATGATCATATCATTTGCATAAAAGGAATGATTTACTTCTTCCTTTGCAATTTGAATGGTTTTTATTTCTGCTTCTTGCTTACTCTAGCTAGAACTTCCAGTACAATATTTAATAACATTGGTGATACTTAGCAACCTTTTCTTGTTCCTGAGTCAAGGGGAATGCTCTGTCTCTCACCATTAGAACAATACTACCTGAGGGTTTTCCATATTCCTTTTAACAATGGGAAATAGAAATTCCCTTTTATTCCGATATTAATGAGCATTGTTATGAAGAAATGGTGTTTGATTTTGTCAAAAGCCTTTATGCATCAACCAAGATGTAATCTGTGGTGTATTACATTAATTGATTTTCTCATGTTAAACCATCTATGCCATGCGTTCCTGGGATTTGGCCCACTTGATCATGGGGTATATGTCATTTAATGTGCTGTTGGATTTGGTTCATTAGTATTTTGTTGAAAAATTTTACATCTATATTCATTAGGAATATTCATCTGTAATTTTCTTTTCTGTTGATATATTTATCTGGCTTTGATGTGAGCATGATGCTAGCCTCATAGAATGAGTTAAGAAAGTTCTCTCCCTCTTGAATTTTGGAAAAAGTTTGAACAGGATTGGTGTGAAAAAAATTTTTTTTTTGAGTGTTAGGTAAAATTCTCATTAAGACATCTGGTCTTGAATTTTTAGTTTGGGGGAGGTTGTTGATAAGTGGGCTGATCTCTTTAATTTGGATGTTGAGATTTTCTATTTATTCTTGAGTCAGTGTAGATAGTTTTTGTACTTATAGGAATTTGCCCATTTCATGTAGTTCATCTAATTTTTTGGCACAGAATTGGTTATAGTAATATTTTATAATTCTTTCAATTTTTGTGAGATTGTAATTTCCCTTTCATTTCTTACTTTAGTTTTATGATTAGTCACTCTTTTCTTTTTCAGTCCAAAGAAAAGAAGCTTGTAATGTTAGTATTCTTTCCTAAGAATAAAATTTAAGTTTTGCTGTTTCCATCCATTGTGTTTTTCCCTTTATTTTTCATATATCTGTTTTAATCTTTGCTATTTCCATCATTCTGCTCACCTTAAATTTGTTTTTCTCTTTCAAGGATCTCCAGTTTTAATGTTATGTCTCTGAATTGGCATTTTTTTTTAATGTAAGAATTTAGAGCTATAAATTTCCCCTCAGAATTAACTTTGCTTCATCCCATAAGTTTCTTAGAGTTGTGTTTTAATTTTCATTCACCTAAAGGTATTGTCTTATTTCCCTTGTGATGTCTTCCTTGATACATAAATTGTTTGAATGTATTGTTCCATATTTGTGAACGTTTTTACTTCTCTCTGTTATTGATTCCTAGTTTCATTCTATTGTGTTCATAAAAGACACACTGTGTGATTTCCATACATTTAAGTTTATTGAGAGTTACTTTGCAACAGATCCCAGAGTGATCCATGTGGACTACAGAAAAATGTTTTTTCTGTTGTCGTTGGTTGAAGTGATCTGTGACCTTTTAACTGTTTTCTTAAGCTCTGAGGAAGATGGTTCTGTTAGGATTTGTTTAGTTCAAATATTTTATGGGGGAATGGAATCTGGGACATCTCACACCACTATGTTGATTGACCAGAAGACTGAGTGGTTTAATAATCTTTTGATCAAGGATGTTTGAACCCTTTGAAAAATTCCCAAAATCTATATGAAACTCTCCTTCCCCCACTTGTCCCAAACCACACTTTACTCCACTTTGTTTACACTTGAAAATGGAAGCAAAGTATGGAGAATAATTGTGTCATATCAAGAAGGTGTCAAACAAGTAGAATAAAATAGTTTTTCCTGGGGCAAGTTTTTAAAACTGTAAGGATCTAAATACATTAATAGAAATCTATTATATGTGATCATAGAAATAACATGAATATATAGAGTAGACATAATCAAAGCTGGCAGATCACTAAGAAACCAAGAGGGAATGAGCAACATCTTACCAGAAGATGTTGCCACATTTCAATACAGCAGTCAAAGGAATCACTGGCTTGTCTTGCTGGCTGTATCTAACCTCACCTCTGGAAAAGAACACTGGAAGTATATTAATATGTTACTATGATATCCCAAGTTTTGTGGGAAGCTTGTTTATCCTGGCTGACACTGATTTAAGGTTATGTGACATTTTTAAAGATAAAAATGGATGTATCATTTGTGTTTATTGGGTGTTTGCTATAAAGAAGCCTCAACATTTCTAAGAAGTTTCCTTCAGAATAGGTCTGACTTGAAAACCAATCACCTTGAAATTTCTGTGCACATAGCTTTCCTTCCCAGTGGTGTCATTATTGGCTCTCCTCCTCTGGACATTGATAGAGATGTCCCTGGATGAACCAGAATGCCCCTGTGGTTTTATAAATTTGTGACCTTCAAGGATGTGGCTGTAGTCTTCACACAAGAATAACAGGCTCTGGGAAGCGGCTGTGGCTCAATCAGTAGGGCTCCCGTTTACCATATGGGAGGCCCCGGGTTCGGTTCCCAGGGCCTCCTGGTGAAGGCAAGCCCGCCCGCATGGTGTGGTTAGCTGACCCAGCGAGCACAAGCAGCAAGGGGGGGATAAATGAATAAATAAAATAAAATCTTTAAAAAAAAAAAAAAAGAATAACAGGCTCTGTTGGACACATCACAAAGAAAAATATACTGAGATGTGTCAGTAGAAAATATCTGTCATGTGTCCTTCATGGATGAGTCTGCTAACATATTTATTTGAGTATCCATGACACCTTCTTTACATTCCATTTCTTTCTCTGCTAACTCATATCCTCAGAGATATTCATTGGTAGCACTATGGTCCCTAAATCAGAACTCCCATTCTGACAAAAGTTCCCAATCTAAGATTGCAAACCTGAGGATTCTCAGGGCCTCAGTCATTCCTTTCTACCTTCCCAGTCCCAGAGGATATAGATAAAATTTATGGAAGACACAAGAGGCCACCTGTCCAAGAATATCAACATTATTGCTCAAATATTAGGTAACAAGGAACATATACATATATCACTGGCATTTATTCAAAAGACATTATAAAGATTGCCATTATTTGATTTGATGAAATCCACGTATCACATTTGATATAACTATCTTTCAAATTCCTGTGTGTCTGGCTCATAAACTAGAGCCCTGCCCACAGTTTATGGTAAGAAAAGTCCTCTCAGGGTTCAATATACCTCTGATAATAGAAACCTATGAGAGATAACTATTTGGCAGGAAGGAAAAGAAATAAAATGGAATGGGGTTTGTAGGGCAGTTGATGAGGAATGGGTCTGAGTTGTGCCTTAGAATCACTTCCTCCCATCACTGGAAGTCTTTTAGCAGCAACCAATCATTACCTCACAGTGGATACAGTGGAGCAGCCTTTCCTGCAGACCAGCATTGGCATCCTCACTCTCCTGTTCTGGTGTGCAGACATCCAGGAGCTTGAGGGTTTGAAGTTTAGGCATCTTGAGGCAAATAGAGATGATGTGAGTAGTAAACGGAAAGTCTTCATTTGTGGGAGGACCATATAGTTCCAAATGCTGCAATGACCCCATCCTTTCTAGTTCAGAGAATCCTTTGTATGTGACACCATTCACACTGAAAGTGAACTTTTCAAGCTTCTGAAGATGCTGGCCCAGTGCTTTTAGGACCCCATATGCTGAGAAGGAGCAGTTGACCAGTTTTAGGTTGTAGATATATTCAACTTCAGAGAGGGCCATCATAAGCCCCTCATCAGACACTAGAGTAATATCCAGAAACCCCAGGGTACACAGGGCTTTCAGCTTGTACAAAGCCTTCAGCTGCCTGTCATTGAATGCAGGGACATGACCCAGGACCAAGTGCTGCAGCAGTGGTAGTGGGGACAAGTTACTTTCACTGAGGAGCCATTTGTTAGAAATTTCACAGTTGTGCAGCTCTAGACTCCTCAGGGATTGGGGCAGCTTAGTGATTGGAAGTTTCCTCATATAGGCAACATTTATTTCCAGTTTGGTCAGGCAAGGACACCTCTTTCCAACTTCCTTAATCAAAGCTGGAATGATTTCTGTACCACTCATACCACATATCAGGTAGCCTCCCACACTCAATGACTGCAGTCCTGATCCCAAAAATCTCTGGAAGAGATGCCACAGAACAGGGGCTTCTACCTGCAAAAGCAAAACATACCAGGTTATTAAAGGGTTAAAATCACCTTTCTTCTGCTCTAGTGGTAGAGAAGACCAAATGACATTTAAGGATCATGGGTAATCTCAAAGCTCTCAAAGATAGATCCGATATACTGCTTCCCAGCAGCCCAGTGTGGGCTTAAGGTGAGAATTGCCATCCCAGGGATACCAGAGACACTCAAGAAATTCCCAAATAGAGTACATACATACCCTAATTGTTGTCAGGTACACATATGCCCATGGAGAAAAGTCCTCTGCAAGCATTTTTCCAAAGCTTGCATACTCTGTAGGGGGGGGAATTTACATTCATCTTCAAAAATGATCAAAACCCAAAGGTTTATCCCTTATCCTTTGTTCTCCTTTATTGCCACAAGTCGTGGAAAGTATTTGGGTGCCCTACTTCAACTATACCTGAGCACTTATCACAAAGTTTTCCCTTTGAGTCACTTGGACTGGACCCCATACCATATTCCCCTCAATTAACTTTTTCTACTCTGAGCTATGAGAATAGCATGAACACCCCTTCTCTTGGACATTGGTACATACCTAGAAATTCAAATCCTCTCTGGAATGCACAGATAGGGAATATCTTCAACATCACATAAACAGGTAGTGCCAAGATTGTTTCCAAGCTGTGCTCTGCACCATTGTGTATATGGCTTATGATAAAAAAATAATATGGATCCTTTGTCTTCTACGTGAGCTGAGTGGGTTTATGGAACTTCAAAGGGGCTTGGCTGGCTTAGGAGTAATGGCTTGTCTGAAATTGAAAGATGCTTGGCTGGCTTTGGATTAGTCACTTCATCTTCAAGGACAGAGATTTCTATCAGATCTGAAAAAGAAGTCCCAGGTTAGTGCAAAGATCTGCTAACTGGAAACAGGAAGACAAAATTCAGGACAGTACACAATGCCAACAATCAATGAATACAATTTATTGATTGACTTATCCAGAGTACATGAGAGCATTGAGGACTCCCCTCTTTTTGCTTTCCTTTTAATTCAAAACTTCAGTATGGAGAAGTGATGTTACTAATCCTAGCACCAGAGATGAGCTAGGGGCTAGAAAATGGGATATGGATACAGCAGTTAACAAAATGAAATATTCTGTCTCCTTGCTTCTTATATTCTAACAATACAAAAATAAAAAATCAAAGACACTATGGAATAAGAGGAAATAGATTTACATATGAAGAAGTTATAAAGCAGAAAAAAATATAAATGCAGATTGACCCATATCACAAACCAAATTTCATGATGTTCAACATTCAATATACCTAAAACAATTCAGGAGTAATGACAGAGAATGAAGTATATAATTATTCTAGAATGTTTTAAATTATAGTACCTCACACAGACAAAGAAAATCAACCTTTCAAGGATATATAAACCTTGCATGCAAAGGGTGTGCACAGTTGGGTGGAGGAAACCCATCTGTTTTTCTAATGAAGAAATATGCAACACTCTCCATAAACAATGAAATAAACACAAAAATGATGACAACTGTGGAAAAGACAATTGGAAAACCAAAAATGAAGGAAAAGATATTATTTTGAATAACTGCAAAAATTAGGAAAAATATATATTATAAAGTAATAATACTTAAATACGTTACGTAAAAGAATCAAAGGCACCGAGTTTTAACAACATTCACAGGAAGAGATTTTTTAAATACTTATATTAATTTTTAAAAGAATTAAAATAAGTGATATAAGCACTTATCTAAAGAAGTGAAAAGTAATATAATGAAAAAATCACATGAGGAAACACATAGAAGATAACTAATAGAGAGCAGCTGAAAATACATTATAAAGGAATTAAAAATTAGAAGAAAGCGTGTATTAGTCAGCCAAAGGAGAGCTAATGTGAAATACCAAAAATGGGTTGGTCTTTATAAAGGGTATTTATTTGGGGTAGAAGTACACAGATACCAGGCCAAAAAGTGTTAAGTTTCTTCTTTCACCATAGTCCATTGCCACGTGTTAGAGCAAGAGAGCTGCCAGCATTTGCCAGGGTTCAGGCTTCTGGGGTTCCTCTCTTCCTGGGGCTGCATTTCTCTCTGGGTTTAGCTCCTGTTTCCTCCACAAGGTCAGCTGTAGATGATAAGGCAAATGGCTTGCTTCTCTTCTCCTGGGGCTTTCTTTCCAACATCCAAACTGCTTCTCAAAATGCTGCCTCAACTCTGTTCTTGCCTTGCCTTTTATATTCAATTCCCCACCCACCAAGGGGTGGGGCTCAATGCCCTACTGATATGGCCCTGTCAAAGCCCTAATCATAATTTAATCATGCCCAGATTAACAGATCAGTTTACAAGCATGATCCAATTATATTTTTGGAATTCATAATTACATCAAACTGCCCAACTGCAATAAAGTGCTAAGGTAGCAATCCATGTGCATGATGAACTTTTTGAGGTGAAGGAAATATTCTATATTTTACCCAGTGTCATTCAGTATAGTAGCCATCAATCAGGTGGTTTTAGAGTACTTGATATTTGACTTGTTCTATCAAAGATCTGAATTTTAGTTTTATTAAATTTTCTTTATTTTCAATTTAATAGCTACATGTGATTGATGGCTACTTTATCTGATAGCACAAATCCAGAATCTTGGAGAAGACAATAAAGTAAAATGAAATAGATTCAAGCTAAAAGGCACACAAATATTCAAATATAGGAAATGAGAACAGTGAAGTGAAAGTGGACATAATAGAATTTATATATCATAAGATGTTTTGATATAAGAAATGCAGAAAGAAAGGAATTATAAAATTCTAAGAGAATGGGATTTGCTCATATCTTGTTTGGAGAACTCACCAGAATGCCAAAATTGTAAGAGACAGTGAGATCAACTAGACCTGGGGGCAGGCTCCACCGGAAAGCAGCACTTTTGTCTTCTCCTGAAGTTCTGTACAGAACATCTTCTTCTCAGGAACAATGCAGCCTCTATGTTGTCTTCCTTTTATTTAGGGAAAACCATTAATAAACTAATCAGGGCTACATTCCAGGGCCACACCCAATTCTACAGATTACCAACTGAGTCAGTGCTCCATTCTGCCAGACACACACTACTCACTTAGATTAGATCTTTCAGACAATTACCTAATTGCATCCAACACACAAAATTGGAGATCAAAGAGATAAGACCATTCTGAAAGTCAATTGGAATCATGCACTCATACTTCTTTTCATAAATAAATACTTTTAAGTGTATTTTTATACCAAGAAACTCTAGATTCTGGAGCTATAGTAGGGAACCTGACAAACTGGGCTCCTATTGAGATAAAGATGGAAGTCCCTGAAGGATGTCTGAACTTAAAATAAATAGCAGATGTGTAGAATGCTCATATAAAACCCTTTCACCAGCACACCACATAATGGTAGAACATTTGTTACAGATTATGAGATAATATCACCAGACTATTACCACCAACCATGATCCATTTGGCACACTTTACCATATTCCCCCATTATCAACACAATATATCTTTGGCATAAATGTATGACTATTACAATATTGCTCTTAACCACAGTCCATAGGTCACAACAATTGTATTTTCCAGTGCTTCTCCACATTCCCACCACCCTGCAATAGTAATGTGCATCTGCTCTAGCTCACAGAAGAACACTCTTGCACCTGTACCATCAACCAAAATTCTCATCAGCCTCTGGATTCACTGTGTCATTCAGTCCCTAGAGTATTCTCTAGCATTTATTCATTTGACATTTACATCCCCAGACTACCCTTTCCAGCCACATTCCCATTTATAAACCAACTGCTACTCACATAATATGTTACCATCAACTCTATACTTTTCCACACTTTTACAGTCAAGTTAATTCAAACTTCTATGCTTAGTGTACTAAGCATCAGTAGTCCTTCCCAGCTCTCCTTTTGTCTCCTAATAACCTATACTCTAGGTTTTAACTCCATGCATTTATTCTTCATATTTAGTTCATATTAATGAGAACACACAATATTTGTGCATTTATGTCTGGCTTACCTCACTTAGCTTAACATCTTCAAGATTCATCCATATTATCATATGTGTCTCAATATCATTTCTTCTCACTTCAGCATAGTATTCCATCACTATTGCTTTGTAAGCTCACAACTTCTGTAATAAAAATATACTTAAAAATTAATAATAGGGTGGGTTGGTGTAAAGGTACACAAAACATAAGATATGGACTAAGAATTAGTCATAAGATTTTGATGATATTCTTTCATAATTTATAGAAAATGTCTCACAACAATTCAAGGTGTTGGTGGTGGGTTGATGTATGAGACCTGTGTATGATGTTATGTATGTTTGTTTTGCAAGTTCCCAACTTTTATTATACACTTATTGTTTATGTTTGCTCATGTATGAATGATATATTTCACTAAAATTTAAAAAATTAGTAGCAGATGAATAAATATGAATATTCTCTTTATATATAATGATGTCACAAAAATAAAATATGTACTGTGATGGAGGATTGAGGAGGGGAATGGTAGGACACAAAGCAAATACAGTTCTCTAGAACACATTAAAGATATGGAAAATTGAAGCCAATATATACTTTGATACCCTAGCTTTAACATGTATGTGGGTGGAGGCAAGCACTGCAAAGAATTTCACCAGGAGGGACCAACCTCCTTTATTTGGTAAATTCATATTTGAGATAAATGTTTAATCTAAATTCAGGAATTTGGGGTCAGGACATAGAAGGAAGTTAAGAATATTGTTATATGGAATTGCTCTGGATTTATAGTACAAAATTCAAATGGAAAATTGTCATATTTCAGTACTCCAGGGTTTGATTTTTTTTTCTAAATTAATTTTGTTGGGTTAGACAGGCAACAAAATACATAAACACACAAAAGTATAATAACAAATTAAATGAAAGGCCTGCATTTGGGAGAGTACTATAAGGCAAAACCTAAATGGAAGTTCAGAAACAGGAAGTCTGAGGAATTGACATTTAATATGAAACTGAAGAAAAATGAGTATAAGGTAAGAATGTGTATGAAGATTGGAGGGGGAATCAAAGATGCTATCTCTATGTGGAGATAATAGCAATGCTCTTTGTTATTTGCCATGTTCTGAGAGCCTGTTCAAAGTTTAATCCCTGGATGTCTAGTGGGGGCAAGAACTACTTATTGGAGGCTCCAGGAAGAATACTTTCTACTAGTTTTGGGAAAAGTAATTGCTTCAGTCTGAGTTAGTTGATTTACATGACTGTAATATACATACATAAAGTTTAAAACTTGTAAATAAAATCCAGATAAAAGATTTGAACCCTGCTGGTTTAGGAAAGAAATGGGGGGAAATTAAAGCAATTAAAGAAATATGTGAGATTTCAAGACAGTATATAGAAAAAAGAAGAGAATGGGGCTCGAATTTAGATTTGTTGTGTCCCTGGGTATCCTGGAAAGCCCGTGTAAATCTCCATCTGCAGAGGGAGACTTGGAAAGATTTCCTTGAGACAATCCCGGCACCATAGCGATGGAGGGCAGAAGCGGAACGACCCCTCCCTGTCATTCCCGAGAGCTATCTGCAGATGCATGGCATTGGTGCGGGGCTGCCCTGCATGGTGGACCAGAACTCACCTGTCCCCATGCTCTCGTGACTGCTGTGCATACAATTGTTGGAAGGGCCTCCGGAAAACCTTTCCAAGACCCCCTCTGAAGGTGCAGACCAGCCAGGGAACCCGACTATCTTCAAACTACCTAGTCCCTACTCTCCAGTATCCTCTGCAAAGAATTCCTCAAACTAAACTCCTGGGACATCTCAAAACTAATTTCTAGCCCATCCTCTCCCCTTTTCTTCATGCTAAATTGGAAATCCAGGCATTTAATTGCTTCAGTTTTTCTCTTTGTACTTCCACACTGACAGTGTTGAAAACTTTTGTCTGAATTTATTTCTGTGTTTTAAATGATACTTATTTGCACTATGGAAATCTAAAATGAATGAAAAAAATCTCAAACTGAAGCAATTACTTTCCACAGCACAAGTTAATGGCTTCTTCATGGGTGTATGTGTAAATTGTGGACTGGGTTAGATTCAAGACTTGTTTCTCCTTTCTTATCTGTGTCTGTTCAATATTCAGACTGAAGGAAAATCCAGTGGAAGGCAGCTAGCAGATGAGTCCTTGACAATGTAACTATAAGTGAGTAGGGGCTTGCACCTTCTTGTGAAATTAAACCCCTGTTGCCTGTAGATGGGCAGCCTTCTCCTCTGTTACAATTAAGCATTAATTCTGCATTCCCACTCCTACATCTGTCCCTGGAAACCCATATTCTTATTTCTGACCCTATGCATTTGCTTATTCTAATTTTTTGTTGTAGAGCCTATTTTCCCTACTGATTGATTTGGCACCCTTGTCAAAGGTCAATTCCATTGGCCTGTATGGCTGCCCTGGTGCCAGCACACTGTGTTCTGATTACTATAGCTTTGTAATAAGTTCTAAAATCAGGAAGTGTGTAATCCTCCAAATTTGTGCTTCTTATGCAAGATGTTGTGGGCTATTGGGTGCCCCTTATCTTTCAATATGAGTTTTATTATTGGCTTTTCCCTTTCTGCAAAGAAGATTATTTTGAATTTTATTGGGATTGCATGGAATCTGCAAATTACTTTTGGCAGAAGTGATATCTTAATATTTAGTCTTCCAATCTATGAACTTGGGATGTCCTTTGATTTGTTTAGGTATTTAATCTCTTTTAACAATATTTTTGTTATTTTTTTACAGTCCTTCCCATCCTTGGCTAAATTTATTCTTATATATTTGATTTTTATGCTATTAAAAATGTATTTTTTCTTTTAGAGCAAGTTCATTATATGTGTTCAAAAATAACATTGATATGTCCATGTTGGTATTGTACCTCAACAATTTTCTGAATTCATTATTAGCTTTAGTAGATTTTTTTGTAGATTTTTATTTCTGTGTCTTGCCTAATTACTCTGTCTAGAACTTCCAATACAATGTTAAATAACAGTGGTTACACTCAGCAAAATTTTCTTGTTCTTGACGTGAAGTCCAGTCAAATGCTCTGTCTTTTACCATCAGGATAATGTTACCTGAAATTTTTTATATGCCCTTTTATCATTGGGAAATAGAAATTTCCTTCTATTCCTATCTTTATGAGTGCTTTTATGAAGAAATCATGTTTGATTTTTTCAAATGCCTTTTTGCATCCACGATGATGCAGATCTGTGGTGTATTACATTAATTGATTTTCTTATTTAAACCACCCATGCATTACTGGGATACAGCCCACTTGATCATGGGGTATATATCTTTTAATGTGTTGTTAGACATGCTTCACTAGTATTTTGGTAAGCATTTTTGCCTCTGTATTCATGAGGAATATTGGTGTATAAGTTTACCTAGTGATATCTTTATTGTTTGAGCAGGATGCTGGCTGCATAGAATTAGTTTAAAAGTTTCCATCCAACTTGAATTTTGGAAAAAGATTGAACAGGATTAGTGTGAATTCTTTCTTGAGTGTTAGGTAAAATTCACCCATGAAGACATCTGGTCTTAAATTTTTATTTTTAGCAAAGTTGTTGATTAGTGGATTGACTTCTTTACTTTTTAAAATATATATTTTTATTTCAGAAGTAGTGAACTTACAAAACTATCATGTACTTGTGTAGAATTCCCAAACAACACCCCTTCACCAAAACACCACACCATAGTGGTCTTGATTCAATGTAGATAGCTTTTGTTTTTATAGGAATTTGTCAATTTCATCTAGGTTATCTAATTTGTTGACAAACTATTGGTTATATAAATATTTTGTAATCTTTTTAATTTAGTTGAAATTGTAATTTCTTTATCATTTCTGACTTCAGTTTTCCTCTCTTCTTTTTAAATCCAAATAAAAGTAGTTTTTAATGTTCATATTATTTTTAAGAACAAAATTTCATTTTGTTGTTTCCCTCTATTGATTTTTATTTTCTTTGACCTTTATCTCTGCTCTAATCTTTGTTGTTTCTATCCTTATGCTCACCTTATATTTAAATTGTTTTTCTCTTTCAAGTTCCTCCAGTTTTGAGGTTAGGTTTCTGATTTTACATCTTTTTTTAAATGTAAGATTTAGATCTATAAATTTCCATCTTAGCACTGCCTTTGCTTCTTCCTATACATTTTTTAAAGTTGTTTTCATTTTCATACACCTAAAGATTTTTTCTATTTCCCTTGTAAAGTCTTCCTTGATTCATTTGTTTTTTGAATATATTGTTTCATATTTGTAATTTTTTCAGTTCTCTCTTATTGGTTCCTAGCTTCATTCCATTGTGTTCAGAGAAAATGCATTGTATGATTTCCATATATTTAAATATGGTCTACCTCAGAATGATCCATGTGGGCTAGAGAAGAATGTGCCTTATGTTGTCATTAATTGAATTGTTCTATGTCTGTTAGGTTTAATTTGTTTACAGCATCACTCAAATATTTTATTTCCTTATTGAGTTTCTACCTAGACATCTGTTATCAAAAGTGATGTATTGAAGTTTCCTACTATTAATATAGAACCATGTACTTCTTCCTTCAAATTTATCAGTTTACTACATATGTTTTTGGAGTTCTGCACTTATGTGAACATATTTTTATAATTATTATATCTTCATGTATTGACCAGTTTATCAGTATAAAATGACCTTCTTTGCCCCTTGTAACATTTTTTTACTTAAAATCTATATTATCTGATAGTAGTCATTCTAGTGATTGTGAAATGGTATCTCATTGTGGCACAGATCTCTTTTATTTATTATTTGCATGTAATATATTCTTTTCATTCTTTCACTTTCAAGCTACTTCTGTCTTTGAATTTACGATAAGGATCTTGTAGAAAACATATATTGGGTAATGGTTTTCAAACTATTCTCCCAATCTCTGCCTTTTCACTGAGGAGTTGAACCTATTTGCATTTAAAACAACCTGACATAATGGGAATTTCTGCTGTTGTTTTGCTATTTGGTTTTGAAAGTCTTATATCTGATTTTATCCCTTAGTTCTCCCCTACTGTCTTCCTACTTTCTTCCTACTTTCATATTTCTTCCTTCTTTCATATTTCTTTTATCTTTTGTAGGGATCCATTTTGATTTCCATCTCATTTCCCATTGTATATGTTTTCCTTTGTGGCTAATATGGTGCTGAAATTTAACATCCAAAATCTATAACAATATTGTTTCATTTAATTCCAAATTACTTTTAATAGTCTATACAAATTATGTCTATATCGAATACCTCTTACTTTTCATTGCTCTTGTCAGAAATTATATCTTTATGCATTGTATGTACAAAGGCATAGATTTATCATTATTTTTAATAAATATGCATTTTAGATCCTGTAAAAAGTAAAAAGGAAAGTTACATAGTTACATACTGAAATACTATATAATAATATGCCATTTCTAATTACTTTTACTTTTTCCTTTACTGTAGGTTTTATTTCTTTATTCTGGTTCATACTTCTGTGGAGTGTCCTTTCCTCTCAGTCTGAAGACCTCCTTTTAGCATTGCTAGTAGGGTAGGTCTTTTGGTGATTAACTCCCTGAACTTTTCTTAATCTGGGGATGTCTTAATCTCTCTCTCATTTTTGAATGAGAGTTTCATCAAATATGAAATTCTTTTTTCATTATATTCATCTAACACTTTAAAAATTTCATCCCACAGCCTTCTTGCCTCTATGGTTTCTGATGGGAAATTGACATTTAAAGTTATTGGGGCTTCCTTGTACATGACATTTTGTTCCTATCATAGTTTTCAAAACTCTCCTCCTTGTCTTTGGCATTTGTCAGTTTGATTATATGTGTCTGAGGCTGAGTCTTATTGCATTTACCCTATTTGGAATTCACCAGGATCCTTGAATGTGTATATGTATATCTTCAATTAAATTTTGCAAGTTTTATGCCATTATTGCTTTCACTACTCCTTCTGCCCTTTTCTCACTTTCTTCTCCCTGAATGCATAGATTGGTATGTTTGGTGGTATCCCACAGTTTTTCAGGTTTTGTTCACATTTCTTCATTCTTTTTTATTTCTGCTCCTCAACTGGATTGACTTCAATTGACTTATCTTCAAGTTCACTGATTCTTCTGCCAGAATTCAATCTGTTATTGAGCCTTTCTAAGAGATTTTTTATTTAAGTTATTGTGGTCCCCAACTCCTGCATTTCTTTTTGGTTCTATTTAAAAAATAATTTCTAACTCATTATTTAGATCATGATTTTGTTCATAAATAATTTTCTTACAATGGTGAAAGCATATTTTTATAATTGCACTATTAACTATAGTCCATGTTTAACCTTAGGGTTCATTATTTGTGTTGAACAGAACCATGAAATTTTAAAAATTTCTCTAGTTATATATATATAATTGCATTCTAAAAATATCCCTTTTAATCACATTCAAATATATAATTCAAATATATATAAAGTGATGTTAAATACTTTCAAATTGTTATTCTACTACCACTAACATCTTCACCAAAAGTTTTTATTATCCCACGTAGAAAATTTGTAAAATTGAAGCAATAAATCTGTATTCTCTAATATCACCTTCCCCTGGTAAACTCTATTCTCAATTTAAACTCTATGAGTTTGCTTATTCTCACTATTTCATATCAGTAAGATCATATAATACTTGCACTTTGATGGCTGCCTTATCTCACTCAACTAAATGTTCATCCATGTTTTTGCATGTATCAGATATCTATTACTTTTATGGCTGAAAAATATTCCATTGTATATATATACCACATTTTCTATCTTTGTGTAGATTGTTATTTTACTTTAAAGATAAAGTCATTTGATGTCCAAAATTTTATCCATTCATCAGTTGATGGACACTTGGTTTGCTTCCATCTTTTGGCAATTGTGAATATTGTCACTATGAGCATCAGTATACAAATATCTGTTTGATACCCTGCTTTTGATTCTTTTGGGTATGTACCTAGAATTAGGATTGCTAGATCTTATGGTAATTCTACACTTGACTGTCTTAGGAACTGATGGAACTCTTTCCACAGCAGATGCACCATTTCACATTCATACAAACAATAAATAAGTATTCCCACATCACCATATCCTCTCCAACAAATGCAATTTTCGATTTTTAAAATAGTAATCATTCTCGTGATTGTGAAATGCTATCTCATTGTGGCCTTGATCTGCACTTTCCCAGTGGCAAATGATGTTGAGCATATCTCCATGTGCATTTTGGACATTTGAATATATTCTTTGGAGAAAAGTTTATTGAAGTCTTTTGTCCATTTATTACTTACTTTAACCAGTCTTCATATTGTTGAGTTGTAGGACTTAATCCTATATTTTGGATCTCAAACCCTCATTAGATATGTGGTTTCCAAATATTTTCTCTCTTTGTGTAGATTGTTATTTTACTTTAAAGATAAAGTCATTTGATGTCCAAAATTTTCTAATTTTGATGAGATCCCATTTATCATTTTTATTGTTGTTACTTATGTATTGGGTGTAAATTCCAAGAAACCATGACAACACAAGGTCGTGAAAATGCTTCCCTACATTATCTTCTAAGGGTTTTATAGTCTGGTTGCTATAATTCAGTCTTTGACCCATTTTGAGTTGATCTTTGTGTATGCTGTGATGTAGCCATCCCCCTTCACTCTTTTGCATATGTAGATCCTGTTTTCCCAGCTCCATTCATTGAAGAGACCATTTTTTCCCATTTAAGTGGCCTTTGACTCCCTTCAAAAATCAGTTGGTCATATATATAAGGGTGGATTTCTGGGCTATCAATTTGATTCCATTGGTCCATATGTCTGTCTTTGTGCCAGCACCATACCATTTTGCTAATAGATGGTGTGCAATAAGTTTCAAAATAGTTACATGTGTGTCCTCCAACTTCACTCATCCCCTTCAAGATGGTTTTGACAATTCATATAAATTTGATGGCTGGCTTTTCCATTTTTGAAAAGAAAGCAGCTGGAATTTTTATTGTGATTGTGGCCAATTCTGTATATCACTTTGGGTAATATTGATATCATAACAATATTTATTCTTCCATTCCATGAACTTGGAATGTCCTTCCTTCCATTGATTTCTTAAGCAATGTTCTCTAGTTTCTGTGTACAAGTCCTTTTGCATCCTTGGTCAGAATTATTCCTAAATATTTGATTCTTTTCATTGCTATTGTAAATGGAATTTTCTTCCAAATGTTCACTACAATTGTATAGGAAGATTATTATTTTGGGGTGTTGATACTGTGCCCTACCACTCTGATGTATTTATTCTTTAGCTTCAGTAGCTCTGTTGTGGATTTTTCAGGTTTTATTTCCTTTTATTGCCTAATTGCTCTGGCAAGAAATTCCACTACAATGTTAAATAACAATGATGACACTAGGCATCCTTGTCTTGTTCCTGTTTTTAGGGAGAAAATTTTAGTCTTTCACCACTAAGTAGGATGTTAGCTGTGGGCTTTCCATGTATGTCTTTTATTATGTTCAGGAAGTTTACTTCTATTGCTAGTGCTCTAAGTGTTTTTATCATGAAATTATACTAGATTTTTTGAAATGCTTTTTCTGCATCAATTGATATGATCATTTTGAGTTATTTCTTCTATAGGGAGTGTGAAAAATGTCCTCTTTCATTCTTTTAGTTATGGACATCCAGTTCTCCCTGTATCATTTGTTGAAGAAAATGTGCTGTCCCAGAGAGTGGACATGGTAGGCTTATCAAAAATCAGTCGAGGGGATTGTGGGAACATGGCATTGGATTAGGCAGATAAGGCTCAGCTCTCTCACAAAAACAATGGAGAAAGAGCCAAAAGCTGCCCAATGGACATGCTTTAGGGATCAGCAGACCAAGACAGTGTTTCACAACTACAGGAGGTTGAGGGACAGAGACATGAAGAAGGTGAAACAATACACTGTGTGTAACTAAACTTCCCTACTACTGGGAAGGGCTCCCTTCCTCCACCCCTGAGATATTCAGTTGGGTTAAAACCCCTAGCTCATTGCAGCTGACTGAAAGGTGAGCAGATATCTTTTTGCATGCCAGCTGTTACAAAGGAAAATGGAGGAGAAGATGGTGAGCTCAGTGAATTTGGCCAACAGAACCCACTTTGAATCTCAGCTCTCACCAGACAAAGTAAAGGCAAACCTAGAGAGATAAACCTGCATGGAATGGTACACCAAAAAACATGATCTTCTGGTCTGTCTGGAAACTACATGGACAAAAACTGGTTTTAAAGTTCTCTGTACCCTACACCTGGGAGAAAGTCTGCACCCCATTGGTGACCCCCTCACAGGATCTTTATAACTTAAGCTGGGAAATTTTAAAGACTTAGGATAAGTTGAATCAAATATCAAAGAAGAACTGTAAAAAATAATAACAATAAGTGAGAGAGAGAAATTGGCCATCAGAGTAAATTCACCAACATATAAGAGGCCTAGACATCAGCAAAAAATTACAAGACATACTAGGACACAGTAAGAGATAGCTCAGCCAAAGAAAAAAAACAAATATCTTGAAAAGATTGAGGATTTAAGGCAATCAATAATAATCATACAATTCCCCTAATCAATTTAAAGAACTGAAAGAAAATATGACTAAACAGATAAAAGATATTAAGAATTCACTGAGTGAGCATAAAGGACAATTTGAAGGTCTGCAAAGAAAAATAACAGACCTTATGGGAATGAAAGATATGATGGAAGAGATTAAAACTATATTAGAGGAGAAATGGGAAGCAAGATGGCAATGGTTTAGGAGGGCACTCTCTGACTAGCTCCCTGAGGATGGCAGATTATAGACAGGGTCCTGCCTGGGGGTCTGTGCTGTGGGCTCATGGAGTGAGAAGCTTTGGACATCAATCTGCACAGATTGATGACGTGGACTGATCGGTAAGGATTTTTGAGTTTTTGGTAAAACAGCCAGCTGAGCCCCACATTTAGGGGAAAAAAAAAAACCAGTTTGAGCTGCAACTCCTGGCCTGGCAACCAGGAGACAGGGCCTGGTGAGAGTGGGAGGGCTCTGGCAAAGGGGTGAGAGAATTAGTTTCTGTGGATTTGGCTGCCTCAAGACCCCTGCAGCTTGGGTGAACAAAACAGCTGGATTGAATCAACACCCAGCAGAGGGGAGAGGTAAAGCTGCTGAAGGAGTTGAGTTACCTAGCTGCTCAGGGATAAGCCCCAAACCCTGCCAAGCCAGGGAGAGGGAGCACTCTCTGAGAGAGGGAGGGTTCTGACAGAAGGCAGAGAGGGGATTCTTTACCAATGATTTGGCTGCCGGGATGCTCTCATAGCTTAGGAGAGCAGATAAGCTGGCTTGAAGCAGGGCCAGGCTGAGGGGAAAGGTGAATCTGCTGAGGAAACCTGATTTACCCAGCAGCCCAGTGATGATGAGGCTCAGCTCCAGAAGGGATGGAGTTGGCCATTTTTATAGTCTTGCACTGACTAGCATCAGAGCTTCAGCTTCCCTGGGGAGTCCAGGAAGTGGGAAGTGCTCAATTAGTTTCCAAGAGCCTAGTTAGGGTCCCCTCAGTGAAGGGGTTGGTCTAGAAGAGGACTTATTTTGGGTCATGTATTTCACCAATAAATAAATAAATAAATAGCCACTTTTAAAAGTGAAAAATATATTCTTCTTTTTTATTTAGTTTAATAGCTAAAAGCCACTTCAAAACCTGTGAATAGATCCCTGCAGGGAAATTGATTGATAAACACAAGCATCTGAGAGAATCCACAAGGACACTAGAAGAAACACTTTTCCTCGTTAGCTTTGTTTGACTACTTGCCTGTGTGGTTGTTTGGTTTTTCTCTTTAATTGTTGTCCCTTGCTTTTCTTTCCTACTTCTTCCCTCTTTCTTTTTTCTTTCATTTTTTAAAATTACTTACTGCTAGCTTGTCTCTTCATTGTTGTGCTTATTCTTCAGTGATTTCCCATCCTCTGTCTATATTGATTATGTATTCCAAACTACCTCATCCTTCCTTCATCTTTCTGCCTTCTGCTTTCCATTGTGGCTCTTATATACCACGTTTTTTCATACGCCCACAACTTAAGGGTGTAAATTTCTATCCTATCTATTTTGTTTTCTTTTTCTAATTAACTTTTCCTTTCAGCCTTTTCTTTACTCTTTTTCTCCCTCCTCATAACTCAAGCCTTCTGAATCATTATATATATATTCCTTTATTTGGTTTCCCAGTCCATTGTAGGTACTCCATTTTTTTCCTATTACTCTAACTGACTACATGAGGTTAATATTCATTTCATTAAGTCTTATTTGGCCCCTCTTCTAACTTTTATCAATATTACTATTATCCTTCTTCCTTTCTCACATTTTTTATTACTCTGGCCCTAATCTTTTGTCTTCAAGGGAACATTGAAAGAAACAAGGGAATAAAATAAGAAGAAAATGTGTCAAAGAGAAAACTTAGCACCCATGCAGAACCACAGCTAAATAAAACTCTACAGCAGAGAGAGAAGCTAACCAACTTAATAAACTCATCAAGATAAAATGATATTAGAGGGCAGCAAAAAGTTACAAACCACACTGAGAAACAGGAAAACATGGACCAGTCCAATGAACAAACAAAAATCTGGGAAGTGATGCAGAGCATCAAACAACTAATTAAAGCTTTCCAATCAAATATCATGGACAAACTTAAAGAAATGAAAGAAGAGATTAAGGATATAAAGATGGTGGGATAACATACTGAAGAAATGACAAACATACACATAAAGATAACAGATATTATGGTGATCAATGGCACAATCCAAGAAATCAAAAAGACGCAGGATTCACATAGCAGCAAATTTGAACAGGCAGAAGAAAGAATTAATGATGTGGAAGACAATACATCTGAAATCAGATAATAGAACAAATAGACAAAAAGATAGAAAAAACCCAGCAGGGTCTCAGGGATTTAACTGACAACAGAAAATGCACAAACATATGCATTATGTGCATCTCAGGGGAGAAGAGAAGGGAAAGGGAACAGAGGGAGTGTTGAAGGAATTAATGGCTGAAAACTTCCCAACTCTATTGAGAGAGATGAATGTGCAGATCCAGGAAGCACAGGGCAACCCAAACAGTATAAATCCCAACAGGCCAACTACAAGACATATACTTGTCAAAATGTCCAAAGCTCAAGACAAACAGAAAATATTCAAAGCAGCAATAGAAAAGAGAACCATCACATACAAGGGAAGCACAATAAGATTAAGTGCTGATTTCTCAGCTGAAACCATGGAAGCAAGACAACAATGGTATGACATAGTCAAAGTACTAAAAGAAAAAAATTCCAGCCAGGAATTATCTATCTAACAACATTGGCATTCAAAAATTATGGAGAGTTCAAAATATTCACAGATAAACAGAAATTAAGAGAGTATGTCAATAAGAAACCAGCACTTCAAGAAATACTAAAGGAATTTATACAAGTTGAAAGGAAAAAACAAGGGAGATCGAGTTGAAGGAGAGGTTGAAAACAACTAAAAAGACAAAACCAGAAAAAAAAAAACATATGACATACATTAATCCAAAGAAAAATGGCTGAAGTAAGAAATAAGAAGTAAGAAATTCATTGCAAGTAATAACACTGAATGCTAATGGAATAAATTCACCAAACAAGAGACACAGATTGGCAGAATGGATAAGGAAATACGATCCATCTATATGCTGTCTGCAAGAAACCCACCTTCAAACTAGGGACTCAAGGAGGTTGAAAGTAAATGGTTGGAAAAAAATTTTACACAATAACAATACCAAAAAAGGTCAGGGGTACCTATTCTAATATCAGACAAAATAGACTTTAAATGAAAAACTATTGTAAGAGACAAAGATGGACACTATATATTAGTAAAAGTGGTAATCTCCGAAGAAGAGGGAACAATCAGAAACATTTATGCACCTAATCGGTGTGACTCAAAATACGTGAGGCAAACTCTTGCAAAACTAAGCAAATAAATAAATGCCTCTACCATTATAGTGGGGGACTTTAATACACCATTATCATCATTAGACAGAACATCAAGATGGAGAATCAATAAAGAAACAAAGGCTCTCAACAATACATTAGAGGACCTGGACTTAATAGAAATATACAGAACAATACACCCAAATACAGCAGGATTTACATTCTTCTCGAGTTCACATGGATCATACTCCAAGATATAACACTTGCTAGCCACAGAACAACTCTCAATGAATTCAGAAAGATTGAGATTATACAAAATAATTTCTCTGACCACAACAAAATGAAATTGGAAATCACTAAGGGCCAGAAAAACAGTTTAGGCACAAGGATATGGAAGTTAAACGACACACTATTAGACAAACAGTGGGTCAAGAAGGAAATCTGAAAAGAAATCAGTAACTACATTTAAACTAATGAAAATGGCAACACAGCAGAGCAAAACCTATGGGATGCAGAGAAAGCAGTCCTGAGAGGGAAGTTCATAGCCATAAATACATATATTAAAAAAGAAGAAAGAGCTAAAATTGAAGACTTAACTGTACAATTGGAGGAATTGGAAAAACAACAACAAACTAAACCAAAAGGAAGGAAATAACAAAGATTAGAACAGAACTAAATGAAATAGAGAATAAGAAAACACTAGCAACAATAAATAAAACCAGAAGCTATTTCTTCAAGAATATCAATAAAATTGACAAACCCTTAGCCAGACTGACAAAGAAAAAGAGAGAACAGATGCAAATACACAAAATAAGGAATGAGCAAGGGGATATCACTACTGACCCCGCAGAAATAAAGAGTATCATAAGAGAATACTTTGAAAAATTATATGCCAACAAAAATGATAATTTAGAGGAAATGGACAAGTTTCTAGAAACCCACAAACAGCCGACATTGATGAAAGAAGAAATAGATGAACTCAACAGTCCAATTACAAGTAAAGAGATAGACTCAGTCATCAAAAACCTCCCAACTAAGAAGAACCCAAGACCAGATGGCTTCATAGCTGAATTCTACCAAACATTCCAGAAAGAGCTAACACCAATTCTGCTTAAGCTCTTCCAAAAAATAGAAGTAGAAGGAATATTGCCTAACTGATTCTATGATCCCAACATTTCCCTAATACCAAAACCAAACAAAGATACCACTAGAAAGGAAAATTAGACCAATTTCTCTAATGAACATAGATGCTAAAAGCCTCAACAAAATACTTGCTAATTGCATTCAACAACATATCAAAAGCATTATACACCATGACAAAATGGGTTTCATCCTGGGTATGCAAGGATGGTTCAATATAAAAAAATCAAACAATATAATACACCACATAAACAAACTGAAAGAATAAAATCACATGATTATCTCTATAGATGCAGAAAAAGCATTCGACAAAATACAACACTCTTTCCTGATAAAAACACTGCAAAAGATAGTAATAGAAGGAAACTTTCTCAATATGATAAAGGGTATATATGAAAAACCCAAAGCTAAGATCATCTTCAATGGTGAAATCCTAAAAGGTTTCCCTCTGTGAAGGAAAAAATCAGTAGCATTACAGTACACCAATAACATGCAATCTGTGGAGGATATCAAGAAAAAAATACCATTTACAATAGTATCTAAAAGAATCAAATACCTATGAATAAATTTAACTAAATATGTAAAGGACTTATATACAGAAAACTACACAAAACTTTTAAAGGAAATCAAAGAAGACTTAAATAAATGGAAAAATATTCCATATTCATGGATAGGAAGACTAAACATCATCAAGATGTATATCCTACCCAAACTAATCTACAGATTTAATGCAATCCCATTCAAAATCAAAAGTATATTTTTTAAGGAATTGGAAAAACTAACCACAAAATATATTTGGAAAGGTAAGAGACCCTGAATTGCCAAAGACATTTTGAAAAAGAAAAATGAAGTTGGAAGTTTCACATTACTGGACTTTAAAACATTTTACAAACTACAGTGATCAAAACTGCATGGTATTGGCACAAGGATAAACCAACTGAGCAATGGAATCGAATTGAGAGTTCTAAAGTAGATCCTCACATATACAGTTATCTGATATTCAACAAGGCTACCAAGCTCACTCAGTTGGGAAGGAATGGCCTCTTGAACAAGTGGTACTTTGAGAACTGGATATCCATATCCAAAATAATGAGAGAAGAATACCATTTCACACCTTATACAAAAGCAAAAACCATAAAGACCTTGTAAGATAATGTAGGAAAGCATCGACAGGACCTTGTAATAGGAAATGGTTTCATGAACTTCACAGCCAAAGCACAATCAGCAAGAGAAAAAATAGATAAATGGGATCTCCTTAAAATTAAAAACTTCTGCACCTCAAAGGACATTATTAAGAAAATGAAAAGGCAGCCTACCCAATGGGAGAAAATACTTGGCAACCATATGATTGATAAGAGCCTAATCCTACACTTTGAAAATAAAAAAAAGAAACAACCCATTTAAAAAATGGGCAAGTGACCTGAAAAGACACTTCTCCAAGTAAGAAATACAAATGACTAAAAAGCACATGAACAATGCTCAACTTCGCTTGCTATCAGGGAAATGCATTTCAAAACTAAAATGAGATACCATCTTACACCCATCAGAAAGGCAGCTATTAAAAAACAACAGACTCTAAGTGTTGGAGAGGATGTGGAGGTATAGGAACCCTCATCCACTGCTGGTGGGATTGTGGAATGGTCTAGCCACTGTGGAGGACAGTTTGGCGGTTCCTCAGAAAACTAACAATAGATCTTCTGTATGATCCAGCAATTCCACTGCTGGGTATATACCCAGAAGAACTGAAAGCAAAGACACGAATAGATATATGCACACCAATGTTCATAGCAACATTGTTCACCATTGCCAAAAGTTGGAATCAGCCCCGATGCCCATCAACAGATGAATGGATAAGCAAAATGTGGTACATACATACAATGGAATATTACTCAGCTGTAAGAAGGAATAAAGTGCTAACACACAGAATAATGTGGATGAATCTTGAAGACCTTATGTTGAATGAAGCAATCCAGGCATTGAAAAATGCACAGTATATGGCCTCACTGATTTCAACTGAGGAAAGTGAGCAGTCTCTGAGAACCATTGCCTGAAAGATAGGTTAATAAGGGAGAGAAAGAGAACAGTAGGCTGTGAGCCATCATGCATATGGACATCATCTATGGTAAAGGGATAGAGTATAGTTGCATATTGAAGGTGGGACAGATGGGTTGTGATATTACTGGGTTTGGTGGTGCAGGGTTGACAGGTGGGTAGATTAGGAAGGGCAGCTTGGAATACCCAGGGCATGTAAATATGAATCTTGTCATTCCATGAGTCAAGACAGGGGAGTGTCATATGCCCCAGGGGTATGGGGAGGAAGGAAAAGTTAAGATTAAATGAGATATTTAGTGGTCATAGGAAATGTTTTCCATTACCTTACAGTAATGGACACAGGACATGGTAAATATCATAAGAAATTATTAAATTGTACCATCTAAATTGTAAACTGTACTGTAAACCATTGACAATGTTTAGTTGCTATATTTTAATATCTGTATAACAGTTATAACAATGCTAACATCCATAAAAAGATGTTTTAATATGGGGTGGGGAAGGGGGAGGGTGGCTGGGTATGTGGGAGTCTCTAGTATTCCGTGTGTGGCTTTGCTGTGACCTAAAACCTCTTTGAAAATTAAATGAAAATTTGGGAGACACTGGGGAATGAGAGGGGGAAGGTGTCACAGTACACTGGACATCCGATAATACAGCGAGAAAAGGAAAAAGAATAATTTTTTTAAAAAAGGATTTTTTTTGCTTTTTTTTTCCATTTTTTAAATGTCCCAAACTGCTAGTTATATTTTATTTTTAGTTTAGATTTTTTTTTTATCTTCTGAGTTTCCTTTTATTTATCTCTTGCATTTAAGCTTATCATTATTATATATTTTTCCTATTAATTGTATTTGGTTATTATATGGGCTTCATGTTCAAGGAAGGTTAGGATCACAGAAGGGTTACAATGAGGACTGCAGAGGATCATTGGTGGGGGGTGTCTGGAAAGGTGGATTCATGGGAGTAAATTCATCTGAATATACATGAAAGATGTATAAAATTGTTCAAATGATCAAGGTATGGGGCATGGTCATGGTGGGTAGACAATCACTCAATAAATGAGGGAATTTGAATTCACAGACTGAAGAGCTCTGCCACATACTCCAAGGGAGCAGCAGCAGTCCCCTTTGTGCAGGGGCAGTGTCTGGCAAAAGATGATGTCCCACTAATGGGTTCTTTTTATTGATGACTAGCCTTATGAGTCTTTGCTCTTGTAATTGAAAATTAGCTTACAGTTATGGGGTGCCCTAGGGTTTCTACCTGAGAGCCTCCTTGTTGCTCAAATGTGGCCTCTCGCTAAGTCAAACTCAGTATATGAATGCATTACCTTCCCCCCAATGTGGGACAGGATTCCCAGGGATGAGAATCCCTGGCAATGAGGGATTAATACCAAGTGCCAACTGGCAACATGATTTGAAAAAGACCTTGAATAAAAGGGGGAAAAGGTAAAGAGAAATGATTTTATGTGGATAAGAGACCTCAAAGAGTGTCCAGAGGTCACCACAGAGGTAACTCTTATGCACACCTCAGTGGGATCTCATAGAACACCCAAGTGGATACCACCCCACACAGAGGGGCTCCTGAGGGCTCTGGAGACACCCAGGTCCTATATAAGGGTGGATAGCCCCAGAGATTGATGCCTTATTAGTGAGCTCTACTTTGGAATCTGTGCTCCTGAGAGTGGTAGAGTTGGACTCAAATAAGTCCTCTCTGCACATGGTCCATCAGTCCCTTCTATTCAAACCTATATGTGATGCTGGAGTTTTTAGGTATACTTCCAGAGACTGGAGCCTCTGGCCTACCTATGTGCCAGCTGTACGTGTTATCTTGGTGGAGTTGCAACTCGTACCCTACAGCTCAATGGATTCATCCCTTCACCTGACAAGGAGACGATGATGGGCAATGGCCATCCCAGGGAATGGAGAAGTCCTGCAGCTGCAGGCAGGATAATCCATCCACTGTATCCATGGGATATATGCTCTCTCTCACTTGGAGGTGGAGTGGACATCACGATCCCTTTCCCCTCAGTATTGGGGGAAAAGCTATGGACTAGAGTAGACTTAATGGTATTCTGTTGTAGACATTTTGATTCAAGCAATGGAAGAAATTATAACAGTGTGTTGGAGCCAGTAGCCACTGGATGCTTTCGGGACAGGGAGGGGAAAGGCAGTGGAAATACAGGGGCTTTTTTGGGACTTGGGGGTTGTCCAGAATGGTGTTGCAGTGACAGATGTAGGCCATTTTACATCAGCATATACCATGCAGAACTGTGTGGGAGAGAGTGTGGTCTATGATGTGAACTGTGGTCTATGCTTGGTGGCACGGCCCCAGGATGTGTATATCCCTTGTGGGTGATGTGCCACACTGATGAAGGATGATTTTTTGGGATGTTGTGGGAGGTGTGGGAGGTGGGGAACATGGTAATCCCTGTAATTTCTGAGTAATATTTAAGTAATCTAAGCAACTTTTAAAATATATATATATATATATCTAAAAATAAAATAAATAAAAAATAATAAAATAAAACAAAAAAAACTATCTTCTAATAATTAACAGTAATATGTGGTCTTTAATATTAATACACCCCAATAAAGTGGACTAAGATTTCAAAAAAAAATTTAAAAAAACCTTTTTTTTCCCATTTTCTTTTTTTGAATGTCCCTGTCCATTAATAATATTTTATTTTTTTGTTCTTTTTTTTCTGAGTTTCCTCGTATTTTATCTCTTGCATTTAAGCTTATCATTAT
Source organism: Tolypeutes matacus (assembly GCA_026826555.1). Classification (NCBI taxonomy): domain Eukaryota; kingdom Metazoa; phylum Chordata; class Mammalia; order Cingulata; family Chlamyphoridae; genus Tolypeutes; species Tolypeutes matacus. The sequence continues at coordinate 425,610 of JAKSZT010054086.1, read as the reverse complement.
TATTTCATTTTGTTATTAATTCTATTTGGTCATTTTATTTGCTTCATCTTCAAGGAAGGTTTAGATTACAGAAGGGTTACAATGGGGGCTGCAGAGTATCAGTGTTGCGGGGTGTCATGGATGGGGGATTCACGGGAGTAAGTTCCTCTGAATATACATGAAAGATATATACAATTGTTCAAAAGATCAAGGGATGAAGCATGGTTACGGTGGGTAGACAATCACTCAATAATTGAGGGAATACTGAAATTCCCAGCCTGGAGAGCTCTGCCACATTCTCCAAGGAAGCAGTCCGCTGAGTGCAGGGGCAGTGTCTGGCAAAAGAGGATGGCCCAATGTTGGATTCTTGTTATTGATGACTAGACTTATGAGTCTTTGCTCTTGTAATTGAAACTTGGCTTACTGTTATGGGATGCCTAAGGGTTGCCACCTCAGAGCCTCCTTGTTGCTCAAATGTGGCCTCTCTCTAAGCCAAACTCAGCATATGAATGCATTACCTTCCCCCCAATGTGGGACATGACTCCCGGGGATAAGACTCCCTGGCAATGAGGGATTTATACCAAGTGCCAACTAGAAACATGACTGTAAAAAAAAAAAAAAAAAAAAACTTGAAAAAAGGGGGAAAAGGTAAAGACAAATGAGTTTATATGGCTAAGAGACTTCAAAGAAAGTTGGGAGGTCATCCCAGAGGTAACGCTTATGCACACCTCAGTAGGATCTCATAGAACACCAAAGTGGATATCCTCCCACATAGAAGGGCTCCTAAGGACTCTGGAGACACCCAGGTCCTAAATAAGGGGGGCTATCTCCAGAGATGGATGCCTTATCAGTGGGCTCTATTTTGGAATCTGTGCTCCTGAGAGTGACAGAGTTGGACTCAAATAAGTCCTCCCTGCACATGGTCCATCAGTCCCTTCTATTCAAATGTATACGTGAGGCTGGAGTTTGTAGGTGTCCTTCCAGAGACTGGAGCCTCTGGCCTGCCTATGTGCCAGGTATGCCTGGAATCTCGGTGGAGCTGCAAGTCCTATTCTACAGCTCAATGGACTCACCCAAGTCACCTGGTGAGGAGTCAAAGATGGACAATGGCCATCCCAGGGAATGGAGATAGCCTGCAGCTGAAGGCAGGATAATCCCACCAACCGTATCCATGGGATATAAGCCCACTCTTACTTGGAGGTGGAGTGGACACCCCCATTCCAGTCCCCTCAGGAGTAGGGGAAGAGCTTTGGACTAGAGTGGACTTAATGGTATTCTGTTGTAGACATATTGTGACTCAAGCAATGGAAGAAATTTTAACAGTGAGGTGGAGCCAGTGGCCATTAGATGCCTTTGGGTTGGGGAGGAGAAGGGAAGTTTTAATACAGGGGCATTTTTGGGACTTGGGGGTTGTCCTGAGTGACATTGTGGTGATGGATATAGGCCATTTTACATCAGCATATACCATGCAGAACTGTGTGAGAGAGAGTGTGGTCTATGATGTGAACTGTGGTCTATGCTTAGTGGCAAAGCCCCAGGATGTGTATATCCATTGCAGGTGATGTGCTACAATAATGAAAGATGTTTATGTGAGATGTTATGGGAGGTATGGGAGGTGGAGATCATGGGAATCCCTGTAATTTTTGTGTAACATTTATGTAATCTAAGCATCTTTTAAAATATATATTTAAAAAAATAACATTTCTATAAGCAAATCACATATACGCCTATATATCTATATATCATTTTACAAATATTGGTTTGTATTGTGAAATATTTGATTTTTACCCACAATAAAAATAAAAATAAAATAAAATAAAGTGCATAATTGGTAGGGAAAGGATCTGTGAATGGAATTGAATCAAGAGGTGATATGATCAGGGATAATTTGATGAAGAATCTTGGAATCAAATGTAATAATTTGAATCCACTGCAGATGCATCAGTGAGAGGAATTATGTTGACAAATATATAGGGGAGAAAAAGGGATTTTAACAACAATGTTCTGAACCATCCATAAAGAAGAGAGTTTGAAGGCAAAATTTCCACTTAGTATGTTTGATTTCAGATGAGTAATGATCACAAATCATCCCAGGGACTCTAGAGAGGAAGGGAAAAAATTCACAAAAAGACCACTTTAAAAACACACTAGGTGAAGGAAGGACTGGAAGATTATTCAGAGGTTCCATGCCTGGGGGCTGTTGCAAATGGATAATCAGATGATCTAGGGGAAATATTTTTGGAACATTGGAATTGTTCTGTGACATTGCAATGATGGATACGGGTGATTATACACTTTGTCAATACTTATAAAATTGTGGGGGACAATGTCCAAACAGTACTGTAAACTATATTCCATGGTTATTACAAAGCTTCAATATGAGTTCCTCAACTATAACAAACATACAACACTAATGAAAGATTTTGTTAATATGGGAAAGTGTTGGAGGTAGGAGGTGGGGTATATGGAATAAGCAATTGAAATATATTTTTCAATATATGTCAAAAGACAATTTCACTAAAATGTTAACAGTTAAAAAAAGTTCTGTCCAGGCACACACACAGAATTCTAAACAGGCAATTGCAACACCACACTGTGGATGATGCTGCCATCATCCTCTAAGAACAATTTTAAATAAGTTATATAATCTCTTTGAGACCCAGATTCCTAAAACTAAAGATGAGAATGAAAATGTCCACATCACAGAGATAGTGTGCAGGTCAATAAGAAGTCTGTTTTGATACTTGACATATTTTGAATAAACATTTATTTCTTCCTCTTCCTCTCCTATAAATACAAAATAAACACTCTTAACTCAAGTTAACAATGCTTACCTTGAACATTATGTTCTTGAATTATGTTGGCTGTTAGTCAGAAGAACCAATCTGACCTACAAAGTAAAAGAAATATGAAAAATTCAAAGGATGGCCTGGTACATGCTAGGAATTCATTTAAAATGCAATCATACTTCATTCATTGTATTTTTAAGAAGCTCAGTAACTACATTGGAGTATCCAACAAATTTGGTCTTATGTTTGTTCATTCCTTAATGTTCAGGATTTTGGGAATGTGATGCCCAGCCTGTTTCCAGGTAAGATAAGGCTTAGATCACATGGGCAGATGGATGGAACTGTGCTGAATGCAGTTGCAGGCACTCCACACTTCCTGGGATGGGTATTGTCCATCATCATCATTTTGTTAGTTGTCCTGGATGAATCCAATGAACTGGAAAGTAGGTGTTGCAACTCTGCTGAGATTCAGGACTCAACTGATATATATGAACAGACTGAACATTTAAGTCTCAGAAACATGTTTAACAAGTATAGTGCTAATTATAGGTTCAAATAAAATGGGCAGAAGAGCCATGGGTAGGGAAATTATAAGTGACTGTAACATTGTTACATTGGGGAACATATATTCCAAAGTAAGGCCCACTGACATGGTGCTGAATTCCTGTGATTGTCTGCCCTGTATATAGTATCTAGATGTCTTTAGAGCACTCAGAAACCCTACTGTTTGGGGTAATGTTTACTGTGGTAGTCAATGAGATACTGCTGAGACACGGATAAGTGTAACCTCTGGAATAACTTCCCAACTCACTTTGAAATCTTGTAGCCTTAAAAGCTCATTTGCATTCAATATTTCCCCCTTTTGTTCAAGGTGTTTTTTCCAGATTCATCACTAGTCAGTGCTAATAATAATCCCTCAGTACCAGGGAGGTCCATCCCCAGGAGTCATGTCCCATGCCGGGGGAAAGGTAGCACATTTATATGCTGAGTTTGGCTTAGAGAGAGGCCACATTTGAGCAACAAAGAGTATTTCAAGAGGTAACTCTTAAGTAATATATAACAGTAGGCTAAGTTTCAATTTCACAAAAAAAGTTCCTAATAAAACCATCAATATGTGGCATAATTGTCCTCCTTCACTAGTCATTGCCCATGTACTCAGGGGATTCTTGCTGCTCTATTAGAGAATGTAGCAGGTCTTCCCAGGATAAGAA
>JAKSZT010054086.1:381774-416631 GCA_026826555.1 Tolypeutes matacus | reverse complement strand
TTTTAGGAGCCTCTCTATAATAATGTACCTAGTTGCAGTTACCAGAACCCACTGACAGACCAGCAACACTGAGGGAGGATTTTCAGTCATAAAACATGGCAACTTAGAACATTTGTTCACAATAGGACTCTCCCAAAGTTCTGGTACCAGCATTACATCATTTTTGAAGACAATTGTCAGGAGAGTAGGGCTATACAGATCAAATAACCCTACTTTCTCTCCCCAGAACCATGCTGTACTCCACTGCTACTATTCTCATTGTTGTTATGTAAATGTCACCTCAGACCCAACAGGAACTTGGGGTCAGTGTTTGGCTGCAGAAGTAGGTTCATAAAAGGAGTGACAGAGAAGTCCTGTGCAGAATCAGAGGAAGATAATTTTCATTGGCTCACATCACTCCAAGTCAAAACTCATGTGTCCCTTCTTTGCTTTCTCATGTGTAGTAGTTTGGTATTACTTATGAATTCCAAAAATAGATATTCATTTATGTTTGTAAACTAGCCTGTTTGCCCTTAGATTGTATTGGATTCAGAAGTTTCACTTTTACTTGATTAAATAATGATTAAGGTTTTGATTTGGCCATGTCAGTAGGACATTGAGACCCTGCTCCCTTGGTGGGCAAGGACTCACAGATAAAACTAAACAGCAAAACAGAAGAGTTGTTGGAGATTTGATGCTGGAGTTTTGAGATGGAGCCTGGGAAGTAAGCACACAGAGGAGTCCAGAGACAATCAAGCCCTGGGGAGAGAAACAGAGCTGGTTATCTGATAGTCTACAGCTGGCCTTGTGGAAAGAGCAGGGCATCTGAGCCCAGGAAGAAACAAGCCCTTGGAAGAGAGAAACCCAGGAAGCCTCAATCCTCACAGACAACAGCAGCCATCTTGCTCCAACACATGGCAATAGACTTTGGTGAGGGAAGTAACTTACACTCTATGGCCTGGTAACTATAAGCTTCTACCCCAAATAAATACCCATTATTAAAAACCAACCATTTTCTGGTAGTTTGAATCAGCAACCCTTTGGCTGACTAATACATCATGTAACTGGCTTCCTTTGAAAGAGGAAGACCAGTCCTGGGTCTCTTAGGCCTGAAAAGCTTTTTCCCTCTTTCCCCTTATTCCTAGGTCTTCCCACCACTTGATGGCCATTATTTTTTAAGGTGTGACTGAATTTACTTGAGGGGCCTCAGAGATTCTGCTGTGTGCATTGGAAATCCCTAAGTGTAGATAGTTTGCTACCACTCAAAGGGAAAATCACAGTACTTAGTGAAAATGACAGTACTTAAGACATGATCCCTCAGTAATTGCTAGTGGAGGAGACAAGAAGGCACTGCAGAAGGTTCTTTGTGATGATGAGTCTGTGTGGTGATAAATGTGAAGGCTCATACATCTGGATGAGATATGGCATGTGCAGATAAATCCTGACGTTTTCTTAGAGAATGTCCAAGGATTTTTGTGTGAATTGCCATGGTGTCAAACTGGAAATAGAATCATTTTACCAAAGGGACAAGAATTCTGGAGTCATGCTTAATGAAACAGCACATATATGGGCAAGGCAAGATGGATTTTCCAGGACCTCATTTGCTCTTTGGATTTTCTTAAATCCTGCTCTTGATGATTTAGAAGACAAGGGAGTTGCACCATAAAATGAAGAGAATGTACTGTCAAAATTAAAACCCCAATGAACATGATATCCCAGTCCCAATTGTAAGTGATAATCATTGGCAAACATTTTCTCAGGAAACCTATTGATATATATATCTATATATATATATACATATTCAATGTGTGTATATGCAGGAAAGGCTTATGAATATTGGGGTGATTATAAGGGGTGACTGCAAGTTTGGGGAAGAGAAGTGTCATGGCAGGCTTCTGGAAAAACAGATCAGCATCCTAGTACACTGATCTATTGGGAACTTCATCCTTTTTACTTTCATATCTGTTAATGAGATTTATATTTATTACTGAAGTTTTGATGGAGCAAACATATAATTGACAAAATAATAAGTCATTATCATTTATACACCTTTTTCTATAGTATAGCATTGACAGTGTATGATAACCCGTCTTATCAAGAATTATCATAGGAATATGAAGGCTATCCTGGATGACTTTTCTTTTCCTCATGGTCTAACCCAGGGTCACTTGATGGAATTCAGGTGATATCTGCTCATGTTTCATAAATCCTGATATTTTCCCTTACATTTCTGCTGCCTTGGGAGGGATGACTGGAAGGCTGACCTCAACTAGTCCTGTCAACCAGACACATGCTAATGAACACAGCAGCATGATGGTCTCAGGATAATCATACCACATACCTGTGGCTCAAGAATCCCCAAAATAATTATTCAAGAGGTATTAAATAGAAGATGCCAGTTTATCACCTTCTGAATTATAACTCAGGATTGTGAATCTTGCTTCCTCTTCTATCATTCACAGAAGACACAGAGCCCACCCAGTTTCAAGTGGACTGCACACAACTTCACCCATCTACAGGAGGTTCATCTTCATGACAAATATAATCAGCCAGGACCCCAATTTTCTCTAGTGATGGCACCAATTTGCCACCAGCTGGGTCTCAATGAGTATAGGACTAACTGGACATGGATTAATTACTGTAGTCAGTAATTTGTCTCATTTGACACATGTGAATGCAAGAAAGTATCAGCCCAAACCCCACTGTGGTTCTCAGAGCCACTAAATGTGCCAGGAACTGTGAGCTGAGCTGTGACCCCCATGCACATCACTGTGGGTGTGCATGTTTATAAAGGACCTACCTGCCATGTCTCATAATAGCCTGGACTGTTTAAACACCACCAGAGGTGTGGGAGATGAGTTCTGGATAGTTGTAGCATCTCTGACTTTGTATTTTCTCCCCTAACCCTTCCAGTTCTTTCCCCCACTCCAAATAAAAGCATCTCTAAATAGTTAAAACTGTAAGTCCCTGTGACTGGTGACTGATCAGTGGATCTTGCACTACAGTGCTAACCTGTTTTTCCAGAGGTCTGCCATGATATCTGTCTTCCCCAAACTGTCTAATCACCTCTTATAATCACCCCAACACCAATCAGCCTTTCATGCCTTGCAGAAAACATCTCTTCCTTTTGGATCTTTTTCCTGTTCTTTTGGTTTGTGAGCCATTCACTTCATTCCTTAGAAAACAGCTCCCTTTCTGCTGCTACACATTGTCATGTTTCATAAAAAAATCCTCCTATGGTGGTGAGTGCAGATGTGAAGCCTGGGCTGCACCACCTCTCCTCCTGCCACCAAGGATGAGGACTAGGCCAGGACTAGGTTTGGAACCATCTCATCATCCCACTACCAAAGATGAAGACCCCACATAAGTCCCCTAAATAAATGCTCATTACTCACCAAGATAGACTTGTACAAGTCTTTCTTTGGTCTGACATATCCCTACCCATTTGGTAGGAAGAGGTACTTATGTCCCTTGCATGATGGCATATGGTTTAATTTTATCTGCCAGTCCTCCCAGAGCATGATTCCTGCAGCAGGATTGGGAGGTTTAAGGGAGGAGATTTGTTAAACTTCCCATTGTTTCTATTGAGACAAAAGGCTGCTTGAGTATCTAGGACACCTTGTTCTGCTAACATACAGGTGAGGCCATCCAAAACTGACAGAAGGTATGGAATGGATTTTATTGACATGTTTCCTGTCAATAGAAGAGACATATTTAACAGAAGCAGAGTAAGTATAGGAGTTTGTGGGTTTGGGGATTTGTCATCTATAAAGACTGCTATGATTTATAGTCATTAACCAATTACTCCAATTAGTCAAGGATAAGGGAAAGATATTCCAAGGAAAATTGGAGCTACTGGAGGTTAGCACATATCTGCATACCCAACAGTCTATTTGTTTGTGGGCAGCTGCCATGGTGGCAGCCTAGTCAAGGAAGACTTTGGATGAGCTCATGTGAAGCAATAAGATTAAGCTTATGGATGAAAACATAAATGTTTACTAGGTACCCAGAGAGGGAGATGTTTTTCAGCAAGTAAGTGATAGTTGAAGATTTTTCCATAGGTCCTAAGTCATGAGCTGCCAATGGTTGAACTCTAGGTTTCCAATATCATATATGATGTCCCTCCATGGGAGCAGGCCATAATACCAATTATTTTTATTTAGATTTTATTCACATTACTTTGTCAATTATTGTTTCACTTGGTAGATTTTTCACACAGCATACTGAGCACTGTTGGTTTTTGAGAGAACAGAAATGTAGGCTTTAGTGTTTCACTAACCTGTTACATAGTGCCCTACAGCACTATGAAACAGAGCCAGTTTTGAGGAAATGTACACTGTAAATATAGGGATATTGAGCTATTGCTGACTAGTAGTGATAGGAGTCTGAAACAGCAATGTATTTCCCTTTACTTTAGGAGCATGGCTAGGAGATGTGGTAGACACCTTTATTGTTTTAGGGGTTGCAGTGACCCTCTTAGCTAATAACATAAAAGGAGAGACATGATGCATGGTACTGGGGGCTGGTTGAAATGCTAAAGGGATTTTGACAACACTGAAGTCCTTAGGAGTTGACAATGATGAGAGTGATAAATAATCCATGCTTTGTACTTTTAAGTATAATATGTATATAAAATATATAAAATGTATACTATTTATACATGAACCCAAAAGTTATAGATGTACATCTCTGTTAGTGTGAATGTCTGAATGACTAAATATAGCCTACAGTGAATTTGATCCCCACTAGTTCTACTGGCCCTCAGCCAGCCTTGTTGAATCAGCTACCTAAAGTGGAGGTGTGGCCTGGAGACCAGGGCATTCAGTGTTATGAGAGAGACATTTTGGTCTTTTCCCTAATTAAAAAGTCAGTTTGTTTTTATTAATATTTTATCCACTACAAAAGGAATTGTCACACAATTGTCTCTAAATATATACATTCATAAATATATACATATGTAACAAGAAATTAAAGGTCTTTCAAGTGGTTTTGTTTAACTCTTCTGGGTATTTTCTTTGCATGTAAACATGTGTGGATGAATCTTTTGGAAGAGTTTTCAGATGGGAAAGAATCCATCAAGCATTATAAAATCCGTAAAATATTTGACAAGGTCAAATATATTTATGGAGGTGTTTGCATTATATTTTTCTGTTGTTTTTGATGAATCAATTTGAATTAAAAGAGCCCTCAAAACTGCCTTGCCTAACTGTCCCTTTCATAGATGTGCCTCTTGATAAGATACATATCAAAAAACAAATACAAATGATGGATGTAAGGTGACAGAAAACCTGAAAGTAGCTTCTTTGTTCCCTGTTTCTAGGATAACAAAGGAAATAATTACATGCAAATTAGAAGTAATGAGATGACAAATTCCATTTCTTGTGGTCAAGAACATTCTTTTGAAGCAATGAAGTAGGAAAACCAGTTTCAACTGGTTGGCCAGACCTGTGCACAAAAGTCCCTGTCTGTCCTCACTTCAACTTGCTTAATTTACATAGTAAAATTCCCACCCAGGGGTGGAGTCATCCACCCCTTTTTTTTGATCATGCAATGTATGTGCAAGCATGATTTCCTGAACATACTAAACATAAAATTATATAACTAGATATGTATATTCATCCATATGCATAAAAACTAATGCATAATCAAAGCAAATTCTTTTCAAAATGGAAAGTTAAAAAAGGGATTACTCCTTATGTAAACTAAAGAAAATGCCTGTCAAGAGTTAAATGTTCCACATAATAAGGAATATTATCATTATTAATAGGTAAGTTTAGTCCCAGCCAATAGGAACTGCAAGTAGCCTGTTACTAAACAGTAACATGGATCCCAAAAATCAGGATGGGCTATCATTGGCCAATGGATGGCCTGGGCTGTTCAGTTTCCCAGCAGGTAAATAAAGGTATAAGTGTCACACTAGAGTTTAATTTCAGCACCCTAAAGTTTAGGTTGGAAATTAGAAAATCACAGAGTATCCCCCAACCACCTTCCCATAGGTTTATAATGAGGGTCAAAATCCAGCCCTAACTTGCCACCACAAGTACCTATTTTACATATGTACTCTGGCCATGACACTTATGGGGGTCCCCCAAGACTGGATCCCCCACAACAGGTGCCCATTTTTCCCTAACCTCACACTGAGTTTAGGGCTCTCCCACAGCTCTACAGGATCATCTGACCCTCCATACATGCCCAGTCTCCCCCTGGTACCCAGTTTGTCCCCTGTGCTGGCCCCGAACCCCACCCAATGAAGACCCCTGGCCAGGACATGATCCCATGCCATGGTCAAAGGACCCATCCTGATAGTCTGAAATGAGGACTGAGATTGAACAGTCTGGGTCAGTCCCCAAAGCTGGAACCAGCTTCCTTGGCCAGTGAAGAGGGAGCCAAAAATTAGTAGATTGGACCTAGTCTCAGGAAATGCAGGGGTATCTCCTAGCAGACTTGGGTAGTCAGAGAGACAGCAGGCTGAGCCAATGGCTGCCTAGGCCAGTGGGCTGTTGGTGCCTGGACCAATAGGGAACATGAATGGTCTGTTACTAGGCAGAAACTGTAAGTAAAAAATAATAAGTAACCCTTAGAAGAGAAGAGTTAAACAAATGAATTTCCTTTCACTCTGCCCAGGCAGGTATCTGTCCCCTTCTTCACCCCAGCTTTGCACTAGATGGAAAAGACAACATAGAGGCTGTGAACTTGTAGAAGCAGTTGTAGGTAAGGTGGAGTCTGAGAAGCCCACTGAAAGTGGAGCCCCCAAGAAAGCCTGTACACTGAGCCCACCTCCTGCTGCCACTCTTAGTTCCAAAAACACTAGTGGTCAGGCTCAGTACACCCCGGTAAGAGCCTGGGGGATGCTTTTATGGTGATTCAAGGCTGCCCAAGGCAATGACCTCAGACCCATGTGGGTCTTCAGCCAGTGAATCCCCGGATCCCTGAGATACACAGACCTCACCCATTCACACAGAGCCCCACTCAGCTGTTCCCCCAAGCTCAGGGATGTGAAAGGGTGGTCAGGACCAACAGATATTTGAGGACATACTCTGGCCTAAAAGGTGGAGAACAAAACTCTCACTAAAGAAAAGGAATTAAAGAACACTCAGAAGCATCAGTAGCCCAGAGGTCTCTGCAGAAAAAGACCTAGAGTTGAACACTTCTCTCTGTCTCCACTGCTCCCACCACACACCCACCCCAGTGCAACAATTAACATTCACATCTTAAAGAATCCCTGTCAGTGTCTTCACCTGTTCTTCCTGCTATACCCTTTTCCCCACATCACAGCCACTGTTCTTTTAAATTAAAATTAAACTTTACCCTTGTGACAACATTTATCTCCCACCCCTCTGGCCACCATTCACTCACTGCATTTAGTCTTCTCAGGCTTTTGCCTGATCCTCAAACACAACCTTCTCTCATCCAGTTCATAGCCATCACATGGCCTGTACCTTCATTCTACAGTGCTTATCCCTAGATTGGTGCATTGTTCATGTGTTCTTTTTTACAGGGTATTCCCTGATGTTTTTTCCCAAGCCCCCATTCCCATATTGATCACTCCTGCTTTTCCTGTACATTCTTCTCCTTTACTTTATCCTCATATGACATCCTCTGTGCACTCTCTAATTTCCCTGTTCAGTATCTACCCCCTTGCAAATATCAACTCCATGAGGACAGCAACATTCTTTCTCATATTTACCATTCTATACCCAGATATAAGCTCTATTTTGAGGAGAAATCATTTACCTTCTTACAATGATTTTTCTGTCCTTTGTCTTATTTCCCCACCCAACATCCTCAAAGTGTCACTTCCTGCTTTCCTTCCACCATCACTAATAATCAGCCGTTGGTGCTCATTGTCTATAGAAGGAGTGTCATTTCTGATGGAAACCACTAATACTGGGGTTGCCAGCTATTTCTGCTGGAGGAAAAACCCTGCTTCTCCCACACCTTTCCTGTGAGCTGTGTCAAAGGGTGAGGTAGAGGCATGAGGAATGGGATGTGGAGATTTCTAAAAATTGTCCAGGAAAGATTACTTCATGGTCAGAAAACTCAGTGCAACATATGGCAGAGAAAGAAAATATATGTGAACTTGCCAATTTTATTTTTTAACCTTTCTTATTTTAGAATATAAATATTAAATGATATAAAGTTCTCTCTAAGAATACAGTTTACACCCCAAATTTTTTATTTTTTGTTTTAACTGATATATATATTTTTTTAAAAATAAACTTGAATTTATTTAGGAGTTATGACTATTAGGAATTCAACTCTGCTTAAATATATTGTTGCTGATGTTTAAATGCATCTTATGGCTTATTCTCCAAGGGAGTAGCCACAGTCCCCCAAGTGAAGGGACAGAGTCTGGCAAAGGAGGATGACCCACCGATAGGCTCTTGTTATTGATGACTAGCCTTATGAGTCTTTGCTCTTGAAATTGAAACTTAGCCTATTTTTATGGGGTGTTTAAAGGTTGCCTCCTGAGAGCCCCCTTGTTGCTCAAATGTGCTATCTCTAAGCCAAACTCAGCATATGAATGCATTACCTTCCTCCCAGCATGGAACATGACTCCCAGGGATGAGCCTCCATGGCAATGAGAGATTACTATCAAGTGCCAGTGGGCAATACAACTGGAAAAAGACCCCAAATAAAAGGGGGAAAATGCAAAGACAAATGAGTTAATAAAGACAGAGACTTCAACGTGAATCAGGAATTCATCTAAGAAGTAAAACTTATGCACATCTCAATAGGACCTCATATGCTTCCAATGTGGATATCACCCCAAACAGAGGGGCTCCTGTGGGTTCTGGAGACACCCAGGTCCTATATCAGGGTGGACAGCCCCAGAGTTTTGTGCCTTATCAGAGGGCCCTACTTTTGAATCCTTGTTCCTGAGAGTGACAGAGTTGGACCCAAATATGTCTTCCCTGCACATGGTCCATATGTCCCTTCTATTTAAACCTATATGTGTTGCTGGAGTTTGTAGGTGTACTTCCAGAGACCAGAGTCTTTGGGCTGGCCATGTGCCAACTGGGCCTGAAATCTCAGTAGAGCAGCAACTCCTACTCCATAGCTCAATGGATGCACCCTGGACACCTGGTGGAGAGATGATGATGGACAACAGCCATTCCAGGGAATGGAGAGAGTCTTCAGCTGCAGGCAGGATAATCCCACCCATCTTATCCATGGGATATAAGCCCCCTCTCAGTTGGAGGTGGAGTTGACATCACCATCTCAGACTCCTCAGGATTGGGGGAAGAGCTATGGACTAGAATGGATTTACGTGTATTCTGTTATAGACATATTGTGATTCATGCAATGGAATTAATTACAACATCAATGTGGAGCCAGTGGCCACCAAACACTTTGGGGGCAGGGAGTAGGAAATGCAGTTGTAATACAGCGGATTTTTCAATACTTGGTAATTATCCTGAGTGATATTGCAATGACAGATATAGGCCAATTTATATCATCATATGACATGCAGAACTGTGTGGGAGAGAGTGTGGTCTACAGTGTGAACTATAGGCCATGCTTAGTGACAAAGACCCAAGATGTCTATATCTATTGCAGCTGATGTGCAACTCTAATGAAGGATGTTTATGTGGCAGGTTGTGGGAATAGTGGGAGGAGAGACACATGGGAATCCCTAAAATTTTTGTGTATCATTTATGTAATCTAAGTATCTTTAAAAAAAATAATTAAAATTAAAAAATAAAATAAAAATTAGTTAAATTAAAAAAGAAATAAAGAATGCATTGCACATTAAAAGAAATAAATGCATCACATGGCTAAACTTATATATATTTAAATTAAAATACAATATTTATAAAATATAGAGTAATAAAGTAGAAATAGATCATTTAAGATCACTTAAGATATGAATAATCTAAATAAAAGAGAAAATACTGCTTTGGGATATGTAGTTTGATTAAGTTTCATTTTGAATAAATGTTTAAATTGGAATTTCTTTGACTACTGGGACATTATTCAATTTTTCTTTGAAAAGAAAGAAAGTTTTTCTAGAAATTGATAGTCTTGTCATCTAAAAGAAGGAACTTTGTGTGGCTCTGTCCAGAATGAGAAGATGGAGGAAATCCAATCAATGGAGAAGGACCCATTGGGTCCTCTGGCCTCCAGGACCTTCAGAGGGAGGCTGGGTGGGTGAACTTGGCCTGGAGTCTCTGGAGACCTGAGTGGAAGGAAGGGGACAGCACTGTTTTAACTCCGAGATGCAACCCTGGGGGAAAGGTCATCAAGGGGTGGATGGTCCCACACATTGCTTGGAAATGACTTTGTGCTATGTTTTTTCTCATGATCCCATTGAGAGACTTCAGTGTATCTAGCATCTCCATTATTATCTCTTCTAGTTTGGAGCCTTTGGTTCTCTATTCCTTTAGTTTATGAGCCAGTGAAGTTAAATCTCATCAATATCTCTTTCAATCTCTTTGTGTTTCTGTAGATATTTATAAGGCTGTGTATTGTTAAAGTCTCTTTCTCTAACCTGGCAGCTAAAGATGGTACAGCCTCTGAAAAACTCATGAGCAAACTAATCCTGTCAAGGAGCTGACATTACACTTCACTCGAGCAGCCAGTTTGTCAGCAGGCTGCTTTTCTTGTCTAATATAAATCCAGCTTCTTCTAACTGACAGAACAAGTCTTAACAACAATAAGGAACCCACCAGTAAGCTTATGATAAAGGGAGGCTGTGGAATGTGAGGCCTGGACTCATGCCCTTTAGCACCAGCTCCATCACAACTTCTTGAAGATTCTCAATGATTAGCCCAATATCAGGCATGAGTTTCACAGCCCTTCTATGGCACAGTAGCCTCCCACTGGACTCTGCCCAGTAACCATGGATCTGGCACAAACAACCACAACAAACCACAGAGAACTCCCCAGGATTCCATTTGGAACACACAGTAACTAACAGCTTGGTCAGATCAACAGTGAGAGGTTCTGGGGAAATGTGGAGGAGGGAAGACTTGGAAAATAAAACTTCCTTGTCTCGATTACATTCTAATGACCATTTTTCTCTCTTTTCAATTTTTTAAGTGATGTAAAATTAAAATGCAGTGAAATGTGCCAATCTTAACTGAATGCCTGTTAAATTTAAAATTTTTTCACTCCCCCATACCCCACAATATCCAAAAACCCCATCAGGATATGAATCATTATTTTCCATTAATTTAAAAAATAACTACTGTACCTTCATTCAATACCCAAACCCCTACATACACATGCAGCCTCTTTTATGATTTCTATCCCCACAAATCATTTTTGTCACTTCATGTAATTCTTAAAACAAAATAAATCAGAATACACTCTTTGATGTATGTGTCATTACTTCAAAATAATATTTTGATTTTTGTTATTGCTGCTGTGTGAATCAACACTTCTCTCTGCTTTTATCATTGAGTTCTTTGGCATTGAATATGTTAAAAATGCTTATCTGTTTTCATGGTAGATTTTTCTGTTGCTTCAAATATGGAGCCTTAAGAATACAGACATGGAGGAGGGGCCAAGTTGGCGTTAGTGTAGGAGAGCACACACTGCAAGCTCCCAGAGCAAGGCAGATTGTACACGGGGTCCTGCCCAGGGGTCTGTGCTGTGCATGCATGGAATGAGAAGCTTGGGACATCTATCTGTGTGGATAAATGGCGTGGACAGAACGGTAGAGATTCATGAGTTTTAAGCCTGCCAGTGGTGGTTGGCATGGACAGCTGAGCACTGTGGTTAGGGAGAAAAAAATAAAATGGATGGTTGGAGCCGCAAGCAGGGCGACAAAGTTTTATTTTCTGGGGATTTGGCTGCCTGGAGCCCCTTGGACCTTGGGTGAACAGAACAGCCAGAGTGAATTGGCAGCCAGTGGAGGGGAGGGCTGATTCTGTTCAGGTGAGGGAATTGATTTGCCTAGCTACCCAGGGATAAGCCCCAGGCCACTGTGGAGCCAGGAAGAGGGGATACTCTCCAAAAGAGGGAAGGTTTTGTTGGAGGACAGAGAAGGGAATTTTTTTTTTTGCCATAGATCTGGCTGCCTGGACTGCCCCATAGCTTTGGGGAGCAGATAAACTGACCTAAAGCAGCATCAGGCTGAGAGGAGAGGTGAATATGCAAAGTCAAACTGATTTACATAGCAACCTGGTGATGCTGGTGCTCGGCTCCAGAAGGAGCGGAGTTGGCCATCTTTAGCACTCTGCACTGACTAACATAAGAGCTACAGCTACCCTGGGGAGTCCAGGAAGTGGGATGTGCTTGATTAATTTCCACAAGCCCAGCTAGGGTCCCTTCTGTAAGGGGTTGATCTAGAGGAGGAATTATTTTGGGTCCTGTATTTTGCCAAAAAAAAAAAAATGAGAAGGTCACTTCAATAAATGAAAAATAAATTCTTTTTAATTTAGTTTAAAAGCTAAAAGCTGTTTCAGGACCTGCATATAGAACCCTGCAGGGAAATTGATTGATAAACACAAGCAGACAGAGAGGATCCACGTGGACCCTAGGGGAATCATTGACCCTCCCTAGCATTTTTTGACTGCTTGCCTGTGTGGAACTTTGGTTTTTCTGTTTATTTCTGGTCTCTTGCTTTTCTTTCCTCTTTCCTCCACCCTTTCTTTTTCTTTCATTTTTTAAAATTAGGTGCTGCTAGCTTGTCACTCCTTTGCTGTGTTTCTTCAGTAATTTCCCACTTGATGTATATATTGATTTTGTAATCCAAACTATCGCTTATCCTTCCTTCATCTTTCTGCCTTCTGCTTTCTGTTGTGACTCTTATTTTTTATTTTAAAGATTTTATTTATTTATTCATTTATCTCCCCCTTGCTGCCTGTGCTCACTGGGTCAGCCAACCACGCCGCGCGGGCGGGCCCGCCCTCACCAGGAGGCCCCGGGAACCAAACCCAGGGCCTCCCATATGGTAAACGGGAGCCCTACTGATTGAGCCACAGCTGCTTCCCTTGTTGTGGCTCTTAGATACAACATTTTTTCATGGACCCACAACTTAAGGGTGTCAATTTCTAATCCATCTATTTTGTTTCCTTCTTTTTTTAAATTAGTATTAACTTAATCCTTTCAGCACTTTCTTTACTATTTCTCTCCCTCCTCATAATTCTAGCCTTCTAAATCACTATATATATATATATATTCCTCCATTTGTTTTCCAAGTCCATTGTAGGAATGTCACTTTTTTTCCTACTACTCTACACTGCCTACACAAGTTAAATATTCATCTCATTAACACTCATTTGGCCCCTCTCCTAACTTTTATCAATATTACTATTATCCTTCTGCCTTCCTTACATCTTTTGATTCCTCTGGCCCTAATCATTTGCCTTCAAGGGAAAGTAGAAAGAAGCCAGGAAATAAAAGAAAAAGAAAAAGAGCCAAAAAGAAAAGTTAACTTACATGCAGAAACACCAGCTAAATAAAACTCTAGAGCATAGAGAAAAGCTAATCAACTGAACAAATCCATCAAGATAATATGATGACCAGAGGGCAAAAAAAAAATACAAATGACTCTGAGAAACATGGAAAACATGGACCAGTCCAATGAACAGATTAAAACCAGGAAGTGATGCAGAACATCAAACAACTAATCAAAGATCTCCAAACAAGTATCATAGACCCACTTAAAGAAGTGAAGGAAGAGATAAAGGATATAAAGAAAACAGTGGGTGAAAGAGGAAATCCCAAAAGAAATCAGTAACTACCTTGAAACTGATGAAAATGACAACACAATATATCAAAACCTATGGGATGCAGTGAAAGCAGTCCTGAGAGGGAAGTTCATAGCCATAAATTCATATATTAAAAAAGAAGAAAGAGCTAAAATTGAAGGCCTTACTGCACACTTGGAGGAATTGGAAAAATGACAACAAACTAAACCTAAAGGAAGTAGAAAGAAGGAAAGAACAAAGATTAGAGCAGAACTAAATGAAATAGAGAATAAGAAAGCACTGGAAACAATAAACAAAACCAAAAGCTGGTTCTTCAAGAATATCAATAAAATTGACAAACCCTTAGCCAGACTAACAAAGAAAAAGAGAGTACAGATGCAAATACATAAAATAAGGAATGACCAAGGAGATATCACTACTCAGCTCACAGAAATAAAGAGTATCATAAGAGGATACTTTGAAAAATTATATGCCAACAAGAATGACAATTTAGAGGAAATGGACAAGTTTCTAGAATCCCACAAATAGCCTACATTGATGAAAGAAGAAATAGATGAACTCAACAGTCCAATTATAAGTAAAGAGATAGACTCAGTTATCAAAAATCTCCCAACTAAGAAGAGCCGAAGACCAGATGGCTTCACAGCTGAATTCTACCAAACATTCTGGAAAGAGCTAACACCAATTCTACTTAAGCTCTTCCAAAAAATAGAAGTAGAAGGAATATTGCCTAACTCGTTCTATGATGCTAACATTACCCTAATACCAAAACCAAATAAAGATACCACAAGAAAGGAAAATTACAGACCAATTTCTCTAATGAACCTAGATGCTAAAATCCTCAACAAAATACTTGCTAATCACATTCAACAACATATCAAAAGTATTTTACACCATGACCAAGTGGGTTTCATCCCGGGTATGCAAAGATGGTTCAATATAAGAAAATCAATCATTGTAACACACCACATAAACAGATTGAAAGAAAAAAATCACATGATCATCTCTATAGATGCAGAAAAAGCATTCAACAAAATACAGCACTCTTTCCTCATAAAAACAGTGCAAAAGATAGGAATAGACAGAAACTTTCTGAATATGATAAAGGGTAAATATGAAAAACCCAAAGCTAACATCATTTTCAATGGTGAAATCCTAAAAGCCTTCCCTCTGAGATCGGATACTAGACAAGGATGCCCACTATCACCAATCCCATTTAACATTGTCTTAGAAGTACTTTCATGAGCACTGAGACAAGAAAAGGACATAAAAGGCATCCAGATTGGAAAAGAAGAAGTAAAAATTTCATTATTTGCAGATGATATGATCCTATACATAGAAAGCCCTGAGAAATCTACAACAAGGCTTGTAGAACTTATAAAGGAGTTCAGTAATGTTGCAGGCTATAAGATCAATGCTCAAAAATCAGAAGCATGTCTGTACACCAATAATGAGCAAACTGAGGAGGAAATCAGGAAAAAAAATACCATTTGCAACAGTAACTTAAAGAATCAAATACCTAGGAATAAATTTAACTAAAGATGTAAAGGACTTATATTCAGAAAACAACACAACAGTATTAAAGGAAATCCCAGAAGACTTAAATAAATGGAAAAATATTCCCTGTTTATGGATAGGAAGATTAAACATCATCAAGATGTCTATCCTACCCAAACTAATATACAGAGTTAATGCAATCCCAATAAAAGTCAACACTGTATTTTTTAAGGAACTGGAAAAACTAACCACAAAATATATTTGGAGAGGCAAGAGGACCCGAATTGCCAAAGACATATTGAAAAAGAAAAATGAAGTTGGAGGTATCACACTACCTGACTTTAGAACATACTACAAAGCTACAGTGATCAAAACTGCATTGTATTGGCACAAGGAGAGACCTACTGACCAATGGAACTGAATTGAGAATTCTGATATAGATCCTCACATATACAGTTATCTGATATTTTACAAGGCCACAAAGCTCACTCAGATGGGAGAGAATGACTTCTTTAACAAGTGGTGCTTGGTGAACTGGATATTCATATCCAAAAGAATGACAAAAGAATACCAACTCACACCTTATACAAAAATCAACTCAAAATGGATCAAAGATCTAAATATAAGAGCCAAAACCTTAAAGACCTTGGAAGATAATGTAGGGAAATCTACAGGACCTTGTAATAGGAAATGGTTTCATTATCTTCACAGCAACGCACGAGCAGCAAGAGAAAAAATAGATAAATGGGATCTCATCAAAATTAAAAACTTCAGGGAAGTGGATGTGGCTCAGTTGATAGGGCTCACGTTTACCATATGGGAGGCCCCAGGTTCGATACCCGGGGCCTCCTGGTGAAGGCAAACCAGCTTGCGTGGCATGGTGAGCTGACACAGAAAGATGATGCAGCAGAGGGAAACAAGCAGACATTGAAAAACGGACAGTGAATGGACACAGTGAGCACAGGTAGCAAGTGGTAGGGATAAATAAATAAATAAAATCTTTAAAAAAAATTAAAAACTTCTGCGCCTCAAAGGATGTTATTAAGAAAATAAAAAGGCAGCCTACCCAATGGGAGAAAATATTTCGCAAACATATATCTGATAGGAACCTAATATCCTGCATATAAAAAAAAGTCCTACACCTTGAAAATGAAAAGACAAACAACCCATTTAAAAAATGGGCAAGTGACCTGAAAAGACACTTCTCCAAGGAAGAAATACAAATGCCTAAAAACACATGAAAAAATGCTCAACAACGCTTGCTATCAGGGTAATGCAAATCAAAACTACAATGAGATACCATCTTACACCCATCAGAATGGTAGCTATTAAAAAAACAGCAGACACTAAATGTTGGAGAGGATGTGGAGGAATAGGAACCCTCATCCGCTGCTGGTGGGACTGTGATATGGTCCAGCCACTGTGGAGGACAGTTTGGCGGTTCCTCAGAAAACTAGCAATAGATCTTCCGTATGATCCAGCAATTCCACTACTGGGTATATACCCAGAAGAACTGAAAGCAAAGACACAAACAGCTATATGCACACCAATGTTCATAGCAGCATTGTTCACCATTGCCAAAAGTTGGAATCAGCTCTGGTGCCCATCAACAGATGAATGGATAAGCAAAATGTGCTACATACATACAATGGATGTAAGAAGCTTAAGAAGGAATAAAGTGCTAACACAAGAATAATATGGATGAATCTTGAAGACCTTATGTTGAGTGAAGCAAGCCAGGCACTGAAGGATGGACAGTATATGACCTCACTGATTTGAACTGAGGAAAGTGAGCAGTCTCTGAGAACCATTGTCTGAAAGATAGGTTAACAAGGGAGAGAAAGAGAAGAGCAGGCTTTGAGCCATCACCCATATGAACATAATCTATGGTAAAGGGATACAGTATAGTTGCATATTGAAGGATAGGACAGATGGGTAGTGATATTACTGGCTTTGGTGGTGCAGCATTGACAGGTGGGTAGATTAGGAAGGGCAGGTTCAAATACCCAGGGAATGTAGCTATGAATCTTGACATTCCATGAGTCAAGACAGGGGAGTGTCATATGCCCCAGGGGGTGGGCAGGAAGGAACAATTTAGATCTAATGGGGTATATAGTGGTTATGGGATAAGCTTTTCATTACCTTACAGTAATGGGCACAGGACATGGTAAATATCATCAAAACTTATTAAACTGTATCGTCTAAATTGTAAACTATACTGTAAATCATTGACAATGTTTAGTTGCTAAATTTTGCTATCTGTATAACAGTTATAACAATGCTAACATCCAAAAAAAAAAAAGAGGGGGTTTTAATATGGGGTGGGGAAAGGGAGGTGCTTTGGTATCTGGGAGTCTCTGGTATTCCATGTGTGACTTTGCTGTAACCTAAAACTTCTTTGAAAATTAAATGAAAATTTGGGAGATACTGGGGATTGAGAGGGGGAAGCTGTCATGGCACCCCGGATATCCGATAACACAGTGATAAAAGGAAAAAAAGAATATATATATATATTTAAAGACATTTCTTTTGCTTTTTTCCCCATTTTTTTAATGTCCCAATCTGCTAATTATATTTTTTGTTTTGTTTTTTGTTTGATTGTTTGTTTGTTTGCTTTTTTCCTGAGTTTCCTTATGTTTGTCTCTTGCATGTAAGCTAATCATTGTTGTTTCTTTTTCCTATTAAGTGTATTTGATTATTTTATGGGCTACATGTTCATGGAAGATTTAGATCACAGAAGGGTTACAATGGGTACTGCAGGGGATTATTGGTGGGTGGTGTCTGGGAAGGGGGATTCAGGGGAGTAAGTTCATCTGACTATACATGAAAGATA
This sequence comes from Tolypeutes matacus, assembly GCA_026826555.1. Lineage (NCBI taxonomy): Eukaryota > Metazoa > Chordata > Mammalia > Cingulata > Chlamyphoridae > Tolypeutes > Tolypeutes matacus. The sequence goes on along the minus strand of JAKSZT010054086.1, from coordinate 398,661 downwards.
TAAAAAATTGTTCAAATGATCAAAGGATGGGGCATGGTCACGGTGGGTGGAAAATCACTCAGTAAATGAGGGAATCTGAATTCCTAGCCTGGAGAGCTCTGTCACATTCTCCAAGGGAGCAGAAGCAGTCCTCTGAGTGCAGGGACAGTGTTGTTAAAAGAGGATGGCCCACTGATGAGCTCTTGTTATTGATGACTACCCCTATGAGTCTTTGCTCTTGTAACTGAAACTTAGCTTACTTTTATGGGGTGCCTAAAGGTTGACACCTGAGAGCCTCCTTGTTGCTTAAGTGTGGCCTCTCTCTAAGCCAAACTCAGCATATGACTGCATTACCTTCGCCCCAACATGGAACATGACTCCCGGGGATGAGCCTCCCTGGCAATGAGGGATTAATACCAAGTGCCTACTGGCAACATGCCTGGAAAAAGACCTTGAAGAAAAGTGGGGAAAGGTAAAGACAAATGAGTTCAAGTGGCTAAGAGACTTCAAAGAGAGTCGGGAGGTCATCCCAGAGGTAACACTTACGCACACCTCAGTAGGAGCTCATAGAACATCAAAGTGTATCTCACCCCACACAGAGGGTCTCCTGAGAGCTCTGGAGACACCCAGATCCTATATAAGTGGTGATAGCCCCAGAGACTGATGCCTTATCAGTGAGCTCTATTTTTGGAATCTGTGTTCCTGAGAGTGACAAAATTGGACTCAAATAAGTCCTCCCTCCACATGGTTCATCAGTCCTTTCTATTCAAACCTATATATGATGCTGGAGTTTTTAGGTATACTTCCAGAGACTGGAGCCTCTGGCCTATCTATGAGGCAGGTGTGTGTGGAATCTCGGTGGATATGCAACTCCTACCCTACAGTTCAATGGATTCATCCAAGTCACCTGGCAAGGAGACAACAATGGGCAATGGCCATCCCAGGGAATGGAGAGGGTTTGCCTCGGCAGGCAGGATCATCCCACCCACCATATCCATGGGATAAAAGCCCTCTCTCACTTGGACATGGAGCAGACATCACCATCCCAGTCCCCTCAGGTTTGGGGGAATAACTATGGAATAGAGTGGACTTAATGGTATTCTGTTGTACACATATGGTGATTCTAGCAATGGAAGAAATTATAACAGTGAGGTGGAGCCGGTGGCCACTGGACACTTTCAGGGCAGGGAGGGGATGTGCAGTTGAAATACAGGGGCTTTTTTGGGATTTGGAGGTTGTCCTGAGTACTGTTGTGGCAATGGATGTAGGCCATTTTAAATCAGCACACAGCATTCATAACTGTGTGGGAGAGAGTGTGATCTACGATGTGAACTGTGGTCTATGGTTGATGGCAAGGCCCCAGGATTTGTAATTCCATTGAGGGTGATGGGCCACACTTTTGGGAGATGTTTGTGTGGGATGTGGTGGGAGGTGTGGGAGGTGGGGAACATGGGAATCCCTGTAGGTTCTGTGTAATATTTAGGTAATCTAAGCACCTCTTTATATATATATATATATATAACATTTTTGTAAGCAAATGCACATATATGCATATATATTTATATATTTATATATCATTTTACAAATATTGGTATGTATTGTGAAAAATTTGACTTTTACCCACAATAAAAAATAAATAAATTAAAAAAAAAATACAGACATGAATTTCCATGTACAAGTCCTTTTTATAAGCAATTGTTTTCATTTACCCTGGTGACTACATAGCAGTAGAAAAACTTCATCATATTGGCAGGTGTATGTGAATATTTTTAAACAACTATTGAGGTATTATTGTCATGGTGTAAAATTCCTAAAATTAAGTATACATTATTTTTGTGAACCAGAGTTTTATAACCCTCACCATTATCCAATTTTAGTACATTTCCATTATCCCTACATTTTCCTCTTCTAATTTATTACATCAGCTTCATTTGACACAATCATTCTTACCTCCTTGACTTCAGGAGTTTCTGGTTCACTACATTCTCCTGTTTCTTTGTTATTCATCTGACATCACTGCCCTTTCCACTTTGCCTCTCTACTTGGTTCTCTGATCCTCCAAAGCCTCTCAGCATAAGTGTTTCCTCAAGACTCAGTCCTTGGGCACCTTTCCTTCTTCAGCACCATGTTCCCTCACTGGAGCACCTTGGCTTTAAACAATATCTATATTATCTTATAGTTCTGCACTCATCTATCCCATTTCTTTCTTCACAGTCCTGATAGACACACAGCTGATTTATGATGCCTCCATGTGTCTATCTAACATGCCAACATAGAATTGTGGGCTGCCTCCAGGAACATGCTCCTCCTCTGGCTCCATGTTCAGGAACTCTACCTGACAGGGGTTCTGATAACTGCTTTGTCACCTTTCTTGACTTCTGTGTTTCCCTCCACCCCATATTCATCCCATCAGCATACTCTGTGCCCCATCATCAGAACAAGTCCACATCTTTGCCTCCACCTTCCTTCTCTGCTCATCACCACCTATGACAGGAGGACTGTAGTATTCTCCTTCTTGCCCCTCTTAAGTGTATGGGAAAATGTGTACTTTGCTTTTCTGTATGTTGGGCATTAGGTTAAATTTATTATTCACAGTGATCAAATATTCAATAACTTCATTATATTTTCTCTGCTTATTCTATCAATTGCTGAGAGTTATTAAAAAAAGTCCCCAAATCTGCGACATTGTACTTTTGTCATTTTCATAAGCAATGTTATTCTTTGTGTACAAATTTTAAAATGCTCTGTTTCCAGAGCTGATGACAGCCCAACTCTGTGATGAAACTGAGAGCCACTGAGTGTACACTTTGGATGGATTGAACAAGGTAGAGGACCATATAACACAGTGACACCCATAGTGAATGATGGACTGTGGTTAACAGTACAAATATGAAAATGATATCTCATGAACTATAACAAACACACAATTCTATTACATGGTCTTAATGATAGGATTGTTTGTGGAAAAAATGCACCAAATATGAGTATGGACTATGGATAGCAGTAGCAGTATTATTATGATGTTCTTTCAGCATTTGTAACAAATGTGTCACAATAATTTAAGCTGTTGGTGATAGGGTGATGTATGGGAGTCATGTATGGTATGTATGATTGTTTTAACTCAAAATTTCTTTTAAAAAATGCTGTTTTAAAAAATAAAAGAATAAAAAAATTGCTATGTTTTCTGGGAATTCGAACCGTTTTATCATTATGAAAGGGCACTCAATTTCTAGTATTTTGCTTACTATATCTTTTATTTGATATTGTCAAAGTGAAGTAAAATGTACTATTTTTAAAGTTTTACATAGTATATCATTTTCCAACTTTTACACTTTGCTGTACATTTTAGATGAGTGTGTTATATCTATATAAAAATATTTGTTTTTAAATTCACATGACAATTTTGATTTTTAAGAGGAAAATTTATATTCATTAATTATAAATGTTAAATATAATTGTATTAAATATAATTCATAAAATTCAGTATAATAATAATACCTATTTAAATCTGTCTTCTTTTCATGTTTTATTTGTGCTCTCTGTTCTATGTTCTTTATTTTCTCCTGAATGCTTTCTTTTGTTCAATTTTTCTCTTCTATTTATTTGGATGAGATGCACTATTTTAATATTCATTTGGAAATTTTAGCAGTTTGGCATTATTTATGATTTCCAAAAATAGATATTGGATTATATTTTTAAACTGGTCTGTGCTTCAGGGCAGGATTAAATTATGATTAGGGCTTTGTTTGGGCTACATCAGTAGGGCATTGGGACCCTGCCCCTTGGTGGGTGGGGACTCACAGATAAAATACATGGCAAAGGATAGAGTTGGAGTTCTGAGGCTGAGTTTTGAGCTGAAGCCTGGGAAGTGAACATGCAATAGAAGAACACAGAGGAATAGAGACAGCTCTTGGACATGGCAGCAGCCCCATGGAGAGAGACAGAGCCACTCACCTGATGGTCTGAAGCTGGCCTTTTGGAGAGAAGCAGAGCCTAGAGAGCCTTATAGCCTACAGCTGACATTATGGACAAGGCAGAGCTCCTGAGCCTGTGGAGAGGTGAGCCCTGGGAGGAGAGGAACTTAGGAGGCTGGAGCCCTGGCATATGTCAGCAGATATCTTGCTCCACACATGGCAATAGACTTTGGGGAAGGAAGTAACTTATGCTTTGTGGCCTGGTAGCTGTGGGTTTCAACCCTAAATGATGGAAGCCAACTTATTTCTGGTGTTTTGAATTGGTGCCTCTTTGGCTGACAAATACAGATATTAACTCAAAAATTCCAACATTTTTCCTTGTCTTAGCAAATCTGACATTAATCATTCTTTATTAACTTTACAAAAATGTACATTATTTTATTTTTTAACATGCAAAATTGCATTTTTCATAATTAAAAAAAATTTTTAAAGACACATAGATTACATAAATGATACATGAAATATATAGGGATTCCCATGTGCCCCTCCCCACACCCTCTCACATAAATATCCTTAATTATTGTGGCATATTCATTGCAATTGATAAACACATCCTGGGGCATTGCCACTGAGCATGGACCATAGTTCACCTTGTAATCTTGTAGTCTACACTCTCTCCCACACAGTTCCGCATGTATGGGGAGATATAAAATAGCATATATCTCTTATTGCAATGTCATACAAGATGATTCCCAAATCCTGAGAAAGCCCCTGTATTACAACTCTTTTTTCCCTCTCCCTGCCTCCAGAGTATCCAGTGGGCACTGCTTCTACATCAATATTATAATTTCTTCAATTGCTAGAATCACAATATGTCTATAGTAGAATACCAGTGAGTCCACTCTAGTCCATAGTTCATTCTCCAATCCTGGGGATTCTGAGATTGTGATGTCCACTCCACCTCAGATTGAGAGGTAGCTTTGATCTCATACTGCCAATGACTTGGACTCTCTTGCTTGCAGTTGTAGGATCTCTCAGTTTCTTGGTATGTTGGTTGTCATTCCTCACCTCCTTGTTAGTTGTCCTCAGTGAGTCCAATGAACTGGAGAGTAGGTGTTGCAACTCCACTGAGGCTCAGGGCCCAGCTGGCACATAGACAGCCCAAAGATTCCAGTGTCTTGGATGTACACCTACCAAATCCAGCACCAAGTATAGGTTTAAATAGAAGGGACACATGAGCCACGTGTAGGGAAGTCATAATTGAGTCCAAGACTGTCACTCTCAGGAGCACAAAAACTAAAGTAGGGCCCACTATCAAGGCAAAAAAATGTGGAGCTATCTGCCCTGTCCCTAGGACCTGGGTGTCTCCAGAGCCCTCAGGAGCCCCGCTATTTGGAGTGGTATCTAATTTGTTAGTTGATGAGATCCTGCTAAGATGTGCACAAGCATTACCTCTGGGATGATCTCCCAATTCACTTTCAAATCTCTTAGCCTTATAAACTCATTTGTCTTTACAATTTCCCCCTTTTATTTGAGGTCTTTTTCCAGTTGCATTGCTAGTTGGTGCCTGGCAGCAATCCCTCAGTGTCAGGGAAGTTCATCTCCAAGAGTTTTGTCCCATGCTGGGGGGAAGGTAATGCATTTATATGCTGACTTTGACTCAGAGAGTGACCACATTTGAGCAACAAGGAGGCCCTCAGGTGGCAACTCTTAGGTACCCCACAACACTAGGCTGAGTTTCAATTTCAAGAGCAAACACTCATAAGCATAGTCATCATTATCAAAGGGCCATCAATGGATCATCCTCCTTCACCATTTTCCCTGCTCTTGGGTGACTGCTGCTGCTCCTTTAGAGAATGTGGCAGAACTCTCCAGGATGGGAATTCGATATTCTCTCATTTATTGTGTGAGTCTCCACCCACTGTGACAATACCTCATGAACATTTGAATGTATTATATACATTATATTTATGCCCAGGTGAACTTCCTTCCATATATACCCCATCACTGAAAACCCACACCAATGATCCACCCCTGCCCCAGTTGTAACCCATCTGTGGACCAAAGCTTCTTCAAAAAAGAAACCAATGAAATAGCCAAATACAATTATTAGGAAAATGAAATAATAATGATAGATTTAAATATAAGAAATAAAATACATAAAACTTTTAAAAACTAAAAATAAATTTAAAAGATTGGGATATTAAAAAATAATGAAAAATATTTAAAAATAATTGTTTTTGGCATTTTGCCTTTCTTCACTGTAATCTCTTGTGTCCTGTAAGTAAGGTGACATTTTCTTTCATTTACTCCCCAGTGTCTTCCTTTCTAAATTTTGCTTTCAAAGAAGTTTTAGGTCACAGTAAAGTCATATACACAATACAGGGGACTCCCATATACCCAACATCTTCCCCATTTCAATCCTTCCCATATTAATACCTTTTTATAAGTGCATGGTACCTTTGTTACAACAGATATACAAATAGTCAAACCGAGATACTAATCAAGATCAAATGGTATTCATTATGGTTTACATTTTAGACTGTACCTTTTAATAAATTTTGATGATATTTAAATGGCCTGTGCCCATCATTGCAAGATCATGTAGAACACTTCCATTGCCCACTAAATACCCCCTGTTCTATCTATTCTATTCCTCCTTCCTCCTCCCTTCAGGGCCTATAGTGACCCCCCGGCTTCGTTCCTTGGATGAAAATATTCATAGTTATTTGCAACAACACTGAGGTCTTGACACTCTGGTTGGTCCTCCCCTATTAGGAACCACCCATGTTATTGAAAGTCTCCACCTCTCTCTTTGTAAATATATTGGTCCCCCCAGAATGGAAGTTCAACTCCTTCCCTCTCATTGTGTCAGTCTCCACCCACTGATAAAACACATTATGACAAAATGATCATTCACACACTCTAGAAGCCTGCTCCAGGTGTGCCCTGTCCTGAATGATGCTCATCCAACACCTTAAACCAGTAACGTTTCCTTGTCATATTGACAGAAGAGCATTCCCAACTTTGTATTTCAACCACATACCCACCAATCCCCAGTGTTCACATGGTCCCTCTCCCAACCCAACCCCTCCAGTTTCTTGGACCATGGAACCCAACTTCCCCAATCTACACATATGTAAAACGTGCACAGTACATCCCAATAATATCATTACCATCCTGTGATATCCCTTCAATGTACAATTACAAACTTTCACCTTATCATAGATTACATCCGTATGAGTGTTGGCTCATAACCTTCTTCTCACTTTCAATTTCCTGTAAACCTATCTTCCACACAATAGTTCTCTGAGTCTGCTCAGCTTGCTTAATTCATATCAGTGAGGTCATTAATATTCATCATTCAATGTCTGGCTTGCTTCACTCAGCATAAGGTCCTCAAGATTCATCCATGTTACCCTGTGTGTTAGCAATGTATTCCTTCATACAGCTGAGTAATATTCCATTGTATGTATGTACTACATTTTGTTTATTCATTCATTTGTTGATGGGCATTTGGATTGAGTCTAACTTTTGGCAATAGTGGATAATGTTGCTATGAACATTGGTGGGCATATATCTGTTCATGTCTTTGCTTTCAATTCTTCTGTGTATATACCTAGCAGTGGAATTGCTGGATCATATGGAAGTTCTATAGTTAGTTTTTGGAGGAACTGCCAAACTCTCCTCCACAAATGTTTAACCATTCTACATCCCACCAGCAGTGGATGAGGGTTCCCATTTCTCCACATCCTCTCCAACATTTGTAGTCCTCTCTTTTTTAATAGCCACCATTCTAATGGGTGTAAGGTGATATCTCACTGTAGTTTTGACTTGCATTTCCCTAATAACTAGTGACATTGAGCATCTTTTCATGTGCTTTTTAGCCAGTTGTATTTCTTCTTTGGAGAAGTGTCTTTTTAAGTCACTTGTACATTTTTTTAAAGTGGCTGTTTGACTTTTTAATTTCCAGGTGAAGGATTTCTTATATAGGCTGGATATTAGGCTCCTATCAGATAGATGGTTGCCAAATATTTTCTCCCATTGGTTAGGCTGGCTTTTTACTTTCTTGATAACTTCCTTTGAGGTGCAAAAGTTTTTAATTTTGAGGAGGTCCCATTTATCTATTTTTTCTTTCACTGCTCATGTTTTGGGTGTGAGGTTCAGGAAACCATGTCCTATTACAAGTTCATGTAGATGATTCCCTACATTACCTTCCAAGATCTTTATAGTCCTGGTTCTTATATTTAGATCTTTGGTCCATCTTGAGTTGATTTTTGTATAAGGTGTGAGGTGGTGTTCCTTTCTCATTCTTTTGGACATGGATATCTAGTTCTCCAAGCACCAGTTTTTGAAGAGGCCATTCTCTCCCTGTTGAGTGGGCTTGGTGGCCCTGTTGAATATCAGATGACTGTATATGCAAGGATCTATATCAGAACACACAATTCAGTTGCATTGGTAGGTATTTCTATCCTTGTACCAATGCCATGCAGTTTTGACCACTGTAGCTTTATAATATGTTTTAAAGTCAGATAGTGTGATTCCTTAATTACATCTTTCTTTTTCAATATGTCTTTGTCTATTCAGTGTCTCTTACCCTTCCAAATAAATTTTGTACTTAGTTTTACCATTTCAGTAAAAAAATATGTGTTGACTTTTATTGGGATTTCATTAAATCTGTAGATTAGTTTAAGTAAGATAGACATCTGAATAAAGTTTAAGCTTATTATCCAGGAACAGAAAATATTCTTCCATTTATTTGCATCTTCTTTGCCTTCCTTTAACAATGTTGTGTAGTTTTCTGTGTATAAGTTATTTACATTTTTAGGTAAATTCCTATGTATTTGATTCTTTTTGTTACTTTTTTAAATTGTATTTTTTTCTTCATTTCCTCCTCAGATTTCTCATTATTGGTGTACAGAAATGCTACTATTTTTGAGCATTCATCTTATAGCCTGCAATTTTACTGAACTCATTTATAAGTTCTAGAAGCTTTGTTGTAGATTTCCAGGGCTCCCTATGTATAGGATCATGTTGTCTGTAAATAGTGAAATTTTTACTTCTTCCTTTCCAATTTGGATGTGTATTACATCTTTTCTTGTCTCAGTGCTTGAGCAAGTACTTCTAAGACAATGTAAATAGAAGCAGTGATAGTGGACATCCTTGTCTTGTTCCCAATCTTAGAGGGAAAGCTTTTAGGATTTCATCATTGTATATGATGTTAGCTATGGGTTTTTCATATGTACCCTTTATCATGTTCAGAACGTGGCCTTCTGTTCCTATCTTTTGCAGTGTTTTTTTTTTTTTTTCTTTAATCAGGAAAGGGTGCTGTATTTTGTCGAGTGCTTTTTCTGCATATATGATCATATGAATTCTTTCTTCAATCTGTTTTTGTGCTGTATTATATTGATTGATTTTCTTATGTTGAACCATCCTTGCATACCTGGCATGAAATGCACTTGATCATAGTGTATAATTCATTTGATGTGTTGTTGAATAGGATTAGCAAGTATTTTATTGAAGATTTTAACACTTAGTTTCATTAGAGATTGGTCTGTAATAATCCTTTTGGTGGCATCTTTGTTTTGCTTTGGTTTTAGGGTATTCTTGGCATCACAGAATGAGATAGGCAATGTTCCTTCTACTTCTATTTTTGGGAAGAGTTTAGGCAGGATTGATGTTAGTTCTTTCTGGACTGTTCACTAGAATTCGCCTGTGAATCTGTCTGGTCCTGGGCTCATCTTATTTGGGAAGTTTTTGATGACTGATTCTATCTAATTACTTGTAATTTGTCTGTTGAATTCATCAATTTCTTCTTTCATAAAAGTAGGCTGCTTGTGAGTTTCTAGGAATTTGTCCATTTCCTCTAATTTATCCCTCCTGTTGGCATATAATTTTTCATATATTCTCTTATGATACAGTTTATTTCTGTAAGGTCAGTGGTGATATCACTTTCCTCATTTCTTATTTTGTGTACTTGCATATTCTCTATTTTTCTTTGTTAGTCTAGCTAAGGGTTTGTCAATTTTATTGATCTCTTAAGAAGTAGTTTTGGTTTTATTTATTCTAGTTCTATCTCATTTTCTATTTAACTTAGTTCTACTCTAATCTTTGTTATTTCCTTCTTTCAACTTCCTTTGGAGATATATCATTGTTTCTCTAATTCCACCAAGTATGCAGTTAGGTCTTTGAATTTAGCTCTTTCTTCTTTTTTGATATATGCATTTATGGCTATGAATTGCCCTCTCAGTATCACTTTTGCTGCATACCATAGGGTTTGAGGTATTAGGCCGTCATTTTCATTTATTTCAAAGTGGTTTCTGATTTCTTTTGAAATTTCCCCTCTGACCCATCGTTTGTCTAAGAGTGTGTTGTTTAACTTCCATATCAATTTGCCTGAAATTGTTCTCAGATCCTTACTGATTTCCAGCATCATTTCATTGTGGTAAGATAAATTATTTTGTATAATCTCAATCTTTCTGAATTCATTGAGAAATTTTCTGTTACCTAGCATGTTGTCTATATTGAAGAATGATCCTTGTGCCCTTGAGAAGATGTATATCCTATTGTATTTGGGTGAAGTGTTCTGTATATGTCCATTAGATCCAGACACTCTAATGTATTATTGAAAATCTGGTTTGTTATTGATTCTCTGTTGAAGTGCTCTGTCTAATGGTGATAATCGTGTATTAAATTCCCCTACTGTAATTGTAGAGACATGTATTTCTCCACTTAATTTTCCCAGTGTTTGCTTCATGTATTTTGAGGCACCCCAGTTAGGAGCATCAATGTTTTTGATTGTTCTTTTTTCTTGAAAGATTACTGCTTTTACTAATATATAGTGTCCACCCCTGTCACCAACAATACTTTTGCATTTAAATTCTATTTTGTCTGATATTTGTATACCTAATCCCTCACTTTTTTGGTTGTTGTTTGCTTATAAGATTGTTTTTCAGCCATTCACTTTCTTTTTTTTAATAATACCTTTTAAAATTTTTTAAAAAGATACTTAGATTATATAAATGTTACACAAAAATTTTAGGGATTCCATTATGCCCCACCTCCCACACCTCCCACAACCACACACATAAACATCTTTCATTGGTGTGGCACTTCACCTGCAGTGGATATACACATCCTGGGGCTTTGCTACTAAGCATGGACCATAGTTCACATTGTGAAACACACTCTCTCCCACACAGTTCTGCATGGTATATACTGATATATAAAATGGCATATATCTGTCATTGCAATGTCACTCAGGATAATTCCCAAGTCCCCCAAAGCCCCTGTATTATAACTGCTTTTCTCTCTCCCTGCATCCAAAGCATCCAATGACCCCTGGCTCCATATTAATATTGTAATTTCTTCCATTGCTTGAATCACAATATGTCTACAGAATACCAGTAAGTCCACTCTAGTCCATAGCTCTTCCCCATAACCTGAGGATTCTGGGATTGTGACGTTCACTCCAGCTCCAAGTGAGAGTGGGCTTATATGCCATGGATAATATGGATGGGAGTATCCTGCCTGCAGCTGCAGACTCTCTCTATTCTGTGGGATGATCATTGTCCATCCTCATCTCCCCACTAGGTGTCCTGGGTGAGTTCATTGAGCTGTAGAGTAGCAGTTGCAGCTCCACTGAGATTCCAGGCCCAGCTGGCATATGGACATGCCAAAGACTCCAGTCTCTGGAAGTACACCTACAAAATCCAGCAACACATATAAGTTTGAACAGAAGGGTCTGATGGATCATGTGCAGGGGGGACATATTTAAGTCCAACTTTGTCACTCTCATGAGCACAGATTCCAATGTAGGGCCCACTGATAAGTCACCAAACTCTGGAGCTTTCCCCCTTTATATAGGATCTGGGTCTCTCCAGAGCCCTCAGGATCCCCTCTATTTAGGGTGATGTCCACATTGTAAGCCTATGAAGTCCTACTGATATGTACATAAGTCTTACCTCTGGGATGACCTCCTGACAATCTTTGAAGTCTCTTAACCATATAAACTCATTTGTCTTTTCCTTTTCCACCTTTTATTCAAGGTCTTTTTTCAGTCAGATTGCCAGTTGGCATTTGGAAGTAATCCCTTGTGGCCAGGGAGATCCATTCCTGGGAATCATGTCCCTTGCTGTGAGGAAGGTAATGCATTCATAGGCTGAGTTTGGCTTAGAGAGAGGCCACATTTGAGCCACAAGGAGGCTCTCAGGAGGCAACCCTTAGGGACCCCATAAAAATAGGCTAAGTTTCTATTTCAAGAGCAAAGACACTTAAGACTAGTCATCAATAACAAAAGCCCACCAGTGGATCTTCCTCCTTTGCCAGACACTGCCCCTTCACTTGGGGGACTGTTGCTTCTCCCTTGGAGAATGTGGCAGAGCTCTCCAGGATAGGAATTCAATATTCTCTCAATTATTGTGTGATTCTCCACCCACAGTGATCATGCCCTGTGAGCATATGTACAATTTTATATACCTTTTATATATGTTCAGATGAACTTCCTCCCATGCACACCCCATCCCTGACACACCACAACAATGATCCACTCCCACCCATGATAAAACCCTTCTGTCAACCAAAGCTTTTAAAAGATGAAGCCAATACAATAGCCAAATACAATTAATAGGAAAATGAAATAATAATGCTGTTTAAATGTAAGAGATAAAATATATGGAAACTTTAAAAAAATCTAAAACTGAAATAAAATCAAAGGATTGGGATAGTCAAAAAATGAGAATAAAATAAAATTTTCCATTATAAAAAGGGGAAGTTGAGGAAGAGGAAACATAACAACCAAGAATCAAGCTAGTAGCACCTTGTGGAATTTATCTCTTTTTGTTCAGCTCACTCTCGATTGATGCCCTCAAGACACTTACTCTGTGGGCTTCGAAAACAGCTCACTCAGGCAGAATCTTGCCTCCACTCAACAATGTTTTGCAAGAGAGATCTATGTTCTTTTGAAAGAAAAAAATCAGGACCAGAGAAAAGGAAAGAAATAGGGAAACAAAAAGAATAATAATGATATTAGTAAAATGTAGGAGAGCAACCATACAATACATATGAAATTGAAAAATTAAAACAAGTAAGAAGCACAGAGGAATAAGATGAGGAAAGTGGAATAGAAACTACAAAACAAGAAAAGAATAGAGTGAAAAAATATGGAATGAATTAAAAGGCTGGAATGATGACAAGAGGGGAAAAGAAAGGAGAAGAGAAAGAAAGAAAAAAGTAAAAAAGAGAAAGTAAGCAGAGAATATATAGAGAGGGAGAAATACAAACAAGATAAATTGGAGACCAAATAAGAGGTGGAATGAAAAAACAATGGAAAACAAAAGATATAAAAATGAAGAAGTGAAAAGAAATAGCATAAGTAGAATAGATCAGCAACCAAAAGAAAAAAAAAAAAGAAAGAAAAAGAAATGAGCAGAGTAACAAAGGAAGGGGATACAAAACAAGCAAGAAACAAGACAGCAACACAGGTGCACATCATTTTTTTTTTTTAAAGGAGACAGATGAAAAAAAAAAAAAAACAAAACAGCCTTCTCTTTAAAACTCCTAAGTTTTTCTCAGTCTGGTGTTGTTTCTCAATCACTCACCCTGCAGCTTGCCCTCTGCAAGTTTTGAACTAAGTTCTAGTAGGTAAAATAAGAGAAATAAAAGAAAAGGACCTTTTTAAAAAAAATAATGAGATCTAAGAAAACCTAATGCGAAGAAAATGTCTATATGACCCCTGTCATAAAATTTCATCTGGATGCCTAGTAACCTTGTGAACCACTTCTCATGGAGGAGTTCAGGAATCAAACCAGGGACCTCATATATGCTAGGCAGTAATTCTTCCACTGAGATATTCTGCCTCCTTGGGTTAATTAGCCTTTCAGAAGGCTATCTACCCCTTTTCCCTCAGGAAAATGGTAGATCCTCTGCAGTCGGCTGGAGTGGTGCTGATAGCCACCTGTCTCTGCCTACTTGCTGATGTAATTTCTCTCTTTACCTAGATGTTTGGGTGTGACGACCTGCCTGAGGCAATCCCTCTCCCCTCTCTCAGTCAAGCCAGGGTCCCTCCCGATATTCAAGGGGTTCCAGCTGGCTAAGCTTCCCACAAAGAAATCATTCTCTAACCACCCAAACTCCTTTTCCTCACAGGCAATCTGCTTTCACACTCCCATTGGGCAGGGAGCAGGGAGCTGGGTCTCCAAATAGTCTGTCCACCCTGAGGGTCAGGTATGTGTGCCCCCTCCAGTCACCAAGGTAAGCAACTAAAGATTATCCCTGACTTCCCTATCTGTCCAGTACCCTCCTAGAAAACTCAGAGTACCTTTGGGTGGAGGTAGATGTCTGCTCTACTCTCAGCTAGATAAAATTCACCAGTTTTATCCTCACATACTATCTCAGGGGTAGGGGAAGGGAGCCTTTCCAGCAGCCAGGTGATTTAATAACTCACAATTACTTGTTTTGGCTTCTTCATGTCTCTGACCCTCACACTTCTGGGAGTTGGTAAGCAGTGTCCTTGTTTGCTGTGCCCCAAAGCATGTCCCCACAGCAGCCTCTGGCTTTGTCTTTGTTCATTTAGTGAGAGCTCAGCCTAATCTGCCTAATCCATTGACCATGTTCCCAAAATCTCACAAATAATGTATTTTAAAAGACTTTAGATACATTTGTCCATCTTATAAAATATATTTTCATGTATTTCAATACTTTATGGATGTTCTAACACAAAGATAACATAATTATACTTTATCCATTCAATATTGAATGATTTAAATTAACAATTATTGTTCTTCAATGAATCCTGAAATCCTGAACCCTTCATTTGGGATTATATTCTTTCTGCCTAAAGACTATCCTTTCTCATTTCTTTTAAAATTAGTTGCTGCTGGCAAACTTTCACAGTTTTTACTTGTCTGGAAAAGTGTTTATTTCACATCACTATGAAGGGCATATTTTCAGTATGGATTTCTAATTTGGCAGTTGCTTTATGATAGCAATGTAAAGATCTCTTGCCATTCATTGCTTTCTGGCTTCTATTGTTAGTGTTGGTAGTCAGCCTTTTCATTTATTACCCCTTTACTGGTTATAGTCTTATTTTCTAGCTATTTATATGATTTTCTTTCAAGTTTATACTTATATGCCTAGGTCTGCATGTAATTTCATTTTTCTTTCTGGGTTTGTTAGGCTTCCTGTGTCTATGAATCAATGTCTCATCAATTTTAGAGAATTGTTAAAAATTATCTCTTCAATTGTTGCTTCTGCCCTGTTCTATGTTTAGTCTCCTTGTAGCATTTCCACCTAAATATATGTTGTAATTCTTCATTATATTCTCTATTACTCTATCATTCTTACATTCTCTTCTATATTTTCCATTATTTTACTACAGTTTTTTTTTTTTTTACATATTTCAAGGCTTATTCTTATAGTTCATCATTCTCTCTTCTGAAATATTTAATTTTTTTGTAATTCATTGATTTCTTCATTTTTCAATTGTATTTTTAGTATATATTTACATATATATATATGTATATATATATATAGTGCATATATATATTCCTCTGTGTCACTTTTTTTAACTTTCCAGTACACTACCAAAATTTTTGTTTATCTTTTATGTCTTTGAAAATAAGAAGCATAGTTACTTTACATTCTCCATCTAATATGCTAGCATCTGGAGTTCCCAAGGTGTGATTTTGTTGATTCTCACTCATATTATCTGGTTTCTTTTTTTACCTGGTCATTTTTTAATGTGTTTGGCATTATATTTCAAATCTGTAGAAATGATGTGAGACCTAGTGTGGTGCTAATCTCTTTCATAGGGGCCTTCAGTTTGCTTCTACCAGACCCTGTGGACATCATCAATCCAGTACAAAATTCATCTAATTTGAGGATGTCAGCTTTTAAATACTCTTTTACTTTTGTTTTAAACTTATACCCAAAGATTGGTCTATCAGGGTCCCAACAAAAAAGCAGTAGATGGATTGCAATACTCTTGTTGACCCTGAACTTTGGCATGTGTTTCAGTACTTAGTGTTGTCAAATGCAAGTATCAGCTCCTTTGTTTCATTTTCAACTAGACAAACACAGGACATAAGTAACCCTGAATACTGATTCATATTTCTGGATTCCTATCTTTTTCTAGACCTTGACCCAAGAATACCTCACTTTATTAAATAAAGACAGACAGGAAAATATTTTTGTCATGCTTATGGAAAAAAGAAAAGAAAAAAGGCTTTGCTTGAGGTAAGGCAGGCTGAAGTCTGGCCAGCAGGCATAGCCGCGCCCAGTGGGGGATATGCGCAGCCCACCACTGGGGTGTAGGGTGGCTGGAACGGGTGCACCGCCCTCAGCCTCGCCCAGGCAACCAACATCTGCTTGCTGATAACCAGAAGAAGCCTGCCCACACTCACCCTCACCCCTCCCCACATAGCTAGGGAGAGCCACACCGCCAAGGCCACACCTTAGAGGGCGTGGAAACTGCTCCCGGCCTATCACAGCCAGCCCCGCTCTCCTTTCCCACCCACAACCCTATATAAGCATCTGTACTTCCCTTAATAAATTAGACCTGCGTGCTTACCTCATCTCTGCGGTGGTTCTTTCCGCCGTGCGCCCTCCACGCCTGCGAGCCCCCGTAGGAGCCTAGGCCTCTCCTACCCTGACCAGACAGGATGCACCCCCCGGCCGCATTTGCTGAGGTTTGCTTACTGCCACCATGGAAACCATGTTCTGTGGACATGGGACATGGCTTCAGAGGGGTGGAATACAAGTAGTGGAGGAGGGGAGGGGCTACAACTCCTGTGCTTAAGCAGCCATCAGATATGCTTAGAAGACCCTTCCTGATCCCTGTGCCCTGTGCTACAAACACTGGGTTGGAGATACACACTGCTTCCTAAAGGCAATGTGATGTTGATACTAAATTAATTCAACTACAAACTGGATTTCTCCTTACTAGACAGGGATGAGTTTCATTGATATGCAGAGGGTAGTACCCTTGGAAGGCAAG
>JAKSZT010054086.1:359822-375479 GCA_026826555.1 Tolypeutes matacus | reverse complement strand
ACATCCAGGCAAGAAATCAGGGTCGGGAGCCACATGGTTTGGTTACTAGGGAAAAGTCACAGATGTCCTATTGTGATGTATCCTGACCCTCAGGCAGGGATTGGCCAGACTGATGGGGGCAGTCATAAAAGCCTGGACCCAGGGTCTGAAGCAAACACAGGAGTCTGGCACAGAAAGGAAACTACCCTCTTCCTGCTCCTTCTATTGGCCCTTAGTTCCCTTGCCTTCAATGTTAGCCCTGCTGAGGGGGCTGCTTTTACCATGACTCACTTTGTTCCCAGACAAAGACTCAGTTCTCCTTCTTTCAATCCACATACACCTTCTCTATTCTTGGGACAGCTAAAGAAAAAGAAATGCCAAGATGAACCCTGTTGGGTAAGGAAGGAAATATCAGTATTCACATGCTCATGGCAGTAACAGGGAGACCACCAGGAGCTCAGTGAACCTAATAAACATTATGGCAATCCCAGAAAGATGTATGAACACTGAGAAAAATAGAAGTGAGATTGTGAGGGTTCTAGACAGTGTAATCTCTATGCAGAACATCAGGGAAGAAAAAGTATACCTCAGGAGGTACAGATGTTGAGGATGATGCAGGCTTCTTAAATCCCAAAAGAGAAGAGAATTTTATCAGAGTCCTAATAAAAGCCATCATCACAGGTTCTGGATCTGCAAATTAAGAACAGAGAGAAAGGCACACTAAGCCTTAATTAGTGTATTTCTTCTCCACCAAAACACTAAAAGGAATATGTAAGTCCATACTAGTAGTTCTTCATAGAGCAGTAACCAGTAGAAAGTCTATGTTCTCCTATGGACTAAAAATTAACCTAACAAGGCACAGTCAGAACAGTCTGTCCTTCATATGGTCATATCCATGCTCCTTGTGCTCTGTGACTCCTTCTGATCTGTGTAAGGAAGGCCTCCCTCCACCTGTCCAGAAGGCTGGGTAGGGGGACAGGGAGTGAACATGGAGGGCAGTGTTTGCAGTCCCTAAAGGATGTAGAATCCTGCAGATTGTTCCAATATTGTATTGGCCATGCCTTTAACAGACTTCTTTCCCATTTATGTCATGAACCCAACAGATTCAGTTACCCTGAACTTTCATCTCTTCGCTTAGGGTCTTCACTGAATAGCCCTGAGACAGGATCCTCTCACATTTTTCTTATTGGGGTTACAGTGAACCCAGTCTGACTAGGGTTTGAGATGTGATGTCTTACAAAGAGTTCCACCTGCTGGGAGATGAAGGAAGTGCATGCAAGGAAAATAAAAGTAAATAAATAGCTTTTTGTGGGGCCTTTACCACCTTCCAGCCCATGGCCTTGGAGGCTTCTATTCAACCCATTACTCAGTGCATGGTTTGGATTTGAGCAACTAAACAGGTATAATCCAAAAGGGCTAGACCATTTTGAACTGAGAATCAAGGAACAAAAGTAAGACATAACCACCCAACATTAAATCCCTATGCAAGAGAGAGAAATTGAACATCAGAATAACTCACAATCATAATCAGATGCATAGACATGAGCAAAACATTACAAGTCATACTAAGGAAAAGGAAGCTATCATTCAAGCAAAGGAAGATATCAAAGACCCTGTTCAGACATATGAGTTGAGACAACTAATCAATGATGTTCATAGAAATCTAAATCAAATCAAGTATTTGAAAGAAAATATGGCTAAAAAGATAAAGGACATTAAGAAGACACTAGGTAAACAGAAAGAAAAATTAGAAAAATTAAATAGAAAAAAAGAGCTAATGGGAATCAAAGATAATAGGTGAGATAAAAAACAGATTAGAGGCATACAGCAGCAGACTCAAAATCATAGAAGAAAGAATAAGTGATGTATAAGACAGAACAGTTGAAACTGAAGAAAGAGAAAAGAATGAAAAAATATTGAGTGATAGCATGAAGCACAAAAACATACAATGTCATGTGAGTCCTAGAAGGAGAAGACAAGGGAAAAGTGGCAGAAAGAGTATTTGGAGTAATAATGGTTGAAAATTTCCCAACTCTTATGGAAGAAATGTGTTTACATGTCTGAGAAGCACAGACTACTCCAATCAAAATGAATCCAAAGAGACATACACCAAGACACATACTACTCAGAATGTCAAATGCCAAATATAAAGAGAAAATTCTGAAAGTAACAAGGGAAAAGCAAACCAACACATATAAGTGATGCCCAGTAAGATTTCATGTTGATTTCTCAACAGAAACCATGGATGTGAGAAGACAGTGGTATGATATAATTAGGATACTGAAAGAGAAAACTTGCCAGCTGGGAATTCTATATCCAGAAAAATTGTCCATCAAATATGAAGGTGAGTTTAAAATATTCACAAGTAAAGAGAAACTAAGAGAGTTAATTAAAAAGACCCAACTCTTCAGGAGGCACCAAAGGAGCCCTATAGACCAAAAGGAAAAGATGGTACAGAGACACTTAAAGGATAGTGTAAAAGAGAAGATTATCAGAATGGATAATAAAAAGGGCAAAATGACAGACAAAAATAAGATATGAACATATGAAAGCAAAAAAAAATAAAATGGTAGAAATAAATAATGCATTTTTAGAAATATCATTAAATTTGAATGGATTAAACTCCACAATCAAAAGATATAGGTTGACAGAATAGATAAAGAACATCATCTCTACTCCTGGCTGTCCAGTTTTTCCACATGGTTCCCTTTCTCTTCTACTTTCTTGGTAAATATGAATTATTGGCTATACACTAAACAACCTTTACCGGCAACCTTTCTGTATATTTACCATCCATGCTTTTCTGATTTAAGACCACTGTCTTCCATCTTAAAACAAAAACCATCTCTGAATCTATGGTCTCCCAGCTCATGCCCCATGATTTACCTCTTCACAACGGAACTTATAGTGCTATGCACATTTAGTTACCATTTTCTCATATCCCATCACCCTCTGAATTTCTAATATATCTTTGATTTCACCATAAACAAATACAATTAAGATCACCAGTGATCTCCTCAAAATTATTTCCGTAGTAAAGTTAAGTACCAAAATCACATCAAAATCAGTTTAAAGAAATAGTTTGTCTTGGGGCAAAATCTCATCTGGCTGTACCTTTGAAAGTTACAAAACAATTTTTCTGCCTCAAATACACAAAAAAACAGGCAAAAGATAAACATTTGCATTACCATAAAGAGAATTTGGGAGGGAAACTTGAGTCATCAGTCCTCTACAGTTCTGTAAAGCTGCTGGGCATACTTTATTAGATTTCAAAGTCTGAGAGTCATTCTTAAGATGATTGTTTCTTCTCCTGGGACCTCATGAGAACCTCCCCCCTTCCTACAGGCTTGCCTGAAAACCATTTTCTTGGTTCCACCCTCATCAAACATCTGGGTGGTGACTGAGCTCCAGACCTAACCCTCCAAGTGTGTTGGGGTAATTGCCACACATTACACAATCTGCGTTAGAGTCTTAACCCCTCTAGTGCAGTGAAGTGAAGAAAATATTCTCCCTAACCTTTGCCTTACAAGCTCACCTCAGAGCAATGAGTTGGCAACCTGGCCTTCAAGAGTCCATAAAGGACAGGCCCACCTCTCTCAGACCTATGCAGTGGCAACCTTAACCTCCCTAATGATTGGAGAATATGCTACACTCTTTCTTTACCATGCAGCAGCAAAACACTCCCTGAACAGTGGGTAAGAACATTCACCCTCTTCAACTGCCAGGACAAACACTCTCTCTGTACACATGGATCAGGTTACTCTCTTGGCCCAAGGAGATGTCTTAGTTCCAGATATCAGTTTCCATGGTTTTCCTCTTAAAGCTGTTTTCCCTTCTATCTCTCCCTTCCATGTCCCTTTTATACCAGGCTGACAGCAATTTTGTTCATACAGCTCTATCAAAAACATGTTCATTTAGCATGTGAGAAGCAGGAGTCCAAGCCTTCAGATAGTAAGATTTTCCAAAAGTCTTTCCTAGATTACTGCATTATCAATTCTGATTTACTACTTCCAAGTTTAGTATAAGTCCTCAGATAGGACACTATAATCTGGGGTCTTTATTTACAGAGGCTTGGAATTTCTGGAATCAGCTTCTGGTTACTTTGTGCCCAACTCAGACCTCAGCTTATCTCTCTCATCTAGCATTTTGCTATAAACTGCAAAGAGAAGCCAAGCTGCATTCTCTGACTTTACTTTAGAAAGTTTTTCAGCTAAATGTCCAGGCTCACCATTTTCAAATTCTGCCTTCCATATAACATCAGGAGTCAATCTTGCTACATTCTCTGAAATTTTAAAACATGGATTACCTTTTCTTCAGTTTAAAATAATAGTTTCATTGTTTACATCAAAGCCCTCATAGAAAGTCTCTTTAGCATCCATATTCCTATCAACTGTCTCTTCAAAGCACTGTAGGCCCTTTCTATCAAGCATCTTACAATTATTTCCTTCTAAGGCCTTATCAAATATAACTTTAGGCTCCATATCACTACCAACAGTCTCTTCAAAGAAATCTAGGCCATTTCCCAACAAGCATTTCACAATTTCTCCATAAAATACCCATTTATAAAACTATTCCATAATTTTGGTAATTGTAAAAGCATGATCCCATTTCTGTTAGCAAATTCTATATTAGCCAGCCAAATAGGTGCTGATGAAAAGTACAAGAAGTCTGTTGGATTTTATAAAGGATATTTATTTGGGGTAGAAGCTTACAGTTACCAGGCCATAAAGTATAATTTGCATCCCTCACCAAAGTCTGTTGTCTTTTTTTAGAACAAGATGGCTGCTTATGTCTGCAAGGTTGCAGGCTTCCTCTTCCTCTTAATGCTTCATGGCCCCAGCTTCTTCCAAGGTAAGCTGTAGGCTGGGATAAGTCTTGTCTCCCTCCTGGGGCTTATTCCTCTCTGAGCTCAGCTGATCTGCTCTCTCTACAAGTCCAGCTCTAAACTGTCAGCTGAACAGGCTGTCTCTCTTTCCAGGGCTTCTGCTATGTCCAATGGAGCATTCTCTTTTTCCTCATGTATCTGCTTCTCTGTGAATTTCCTTCCTGGGACTCCAGCATTAAAATTCCAACTAACTCCTCTGCCATGTTGTTTTCTCTGTGGGTCCCTGCCCACCAAGGTGGTAGGGATGCAACTTCCTTTTGACATGGCCCAATCAAAGACTTAATCATTATTTAATCAAATAAAAGTGAAACCTCTGAATCCAATGCAATCTAATATGCCCAGAGGAACAGACCAGTTTACAATCATAATCCAACATCTACCTTTGGAATTCATAAACTATATCAAACTGCTACACTAACTCTAGCCCATATCTTATATTTGGTGTATTTTCACAAAAACCACCTGACTATTAACACCCTGTATTATATATTTGCTATAGTTCATGAAAGAACATTTTCCTATTTGTTCTGTTAACTACAGTCCATCTTCCATAACAGGTTTCATTGTGACACATTACATTCTTTGTACAATCCATTCAAAGTATATGCTCAGTGGCCCTCATTTTCACCAGAGTTGTGCTGTAATCACCTAAGTCAATTGAAAACATTTTCATTATTACAAAAGGAAAAATAGCATAACCTCTTATATCTACCCTATTATTTTCCCTTAGAATTGATATATATTTTTGCCATTGCTACAAAAATATTACAATATTACTGTTAATTACCATCCATAAGTAATATTTCTGTGTATCACCGTATTCATAATGCTTTGTAAATGAACATACTTATATTCATATTATTAACCACAATCTTCATCCACCATTGTAATCATTAGGTTACAGTACCTAGATTATTCTTTAGCTTCCTTTCAATTGACACTTATGTCCATAGGCTTCCCCTTTCAGCCACAATAACATTTACAAATCAGCAATATGATATGTGCTACCATCACCTCAATTCATTTTCACACTTTTATAATAGGTGTTAAAAATTCTACACATATTTAAAATGGGCAAAAGACTTGAATAAATATTCATTCACTTTTGATGGGGTTGTAGAATGGTACAGCCTCTGTGGAAGACAGTTTGGTGGTACATCAAGAAGCTAAACACAGAACTGCCTTATGATCCAGAAATTCCTTTACTAGGAATATAATCTGAAGACCTGAAAGCAAAAAATGCCAACTGACATTTGCACACCAATATTCATAGCAGCATTGTTCATAATTGTTAAAATATGGAACCAACCCAACTATCCATCAACTGTTGAATGGAAAAACAAAAGGTGGTATATACCTACAATGGAATACTATTCAGCTTTAAGAAGAAATGAAATTGGGATACATATGAGAACAGTGATGAACCATGAGGACATTATTTTGAGTGAAATAAGCAAAACACAAAAAGACAAATACTGTATGATTTCACTAATATGAAATAAATACAATGTGTAAACTCACAGATGAAAAACTAGAGTATAGATCACTAGGAGCTAGAACAAGTGTTGTTAAGGGGAGCTGATGCTTAATGTATGCAGGATTTTTAATAAGGTTGATTATAAATGTTTGGAAATTGATACACACATTATAGGGAGTATAACTTCTGATTTATAAATATGATCATGGCTTAAAGGAGTAATCTAGGGATGTAGAAGTCAAAAATAGATAGAAACCTACAGGAGAATTTGGGGATTGTATAACATAGTGAGCTCGATAATTGATTAGGATGGTGGATAATAGTACAAATAGAAGAATGTTCTTCTATGAACTAGAACAAATGTATGTCACTATTTCAAGGTGTTAATATGGTGATACATGGGAAAAATACAACTGATGTTACTTATTGCATTATTCAGGATCCTTTATGGAAACAGAATCAACAGGAGATATCTTTAAATAGTTTGAGATTTTATGTCTCTCACATGACCATGGGGATGCACAAGTCCAGGTTCTGCAGGCAAGCTGCAAATGAGTGGCTCTGATGAAAGTCTAATGAAGGTCTTCAATGAGTTTCAGAGACATTGGCTATCTAAAGATGAGCTAGGAAATTCTCTCTGAATGCTGATATCACTTCCCCTTTTAAGGCATTCAACTGATTAGATGAGCATCACTCATTGCTGATGGCAATTTCTCTGGTTGATGTAGATGTAATCAGCTATCTATGCAGTAAACTCACTGATGACTAAAGCCCATATGTGTCCTTGTATTACAATTAGCTCAGTGCTTGCTTGACCAAACAACTGGGCACAATTACCTGGCTGAGTTGACACAGCTTAACCACATTCTGACCTTTTTCAACTCAGCAACCATACACATTACCTTAAACCATACTTAGTCTCTAAGTAAAAACAGTAACAGACATGAATATATATATTTCTGCTTAACAACAATCAACTCTCCTGTGTATGACCAAAAATGCATTAATTCCCTACAGAATATGGTGCAAGTCCTTAGGTAATATTCACTCTTAAACTTGACATCCTTAAATATTATGACATAAAGCTAATACAATTTGTCATGTGATAAGGGAAAAGGTTGGAGAAGAAAATAAAGATATTCATTTTGTGTACACATACATTCATACTCTAGTGCAACAAAGAAGAAAGATTTATGACTACAGTCCTCATTCCTCTAACTGGTCACTAGCACTTCAGCTGGCTGTGGTTCTTTGCCTGATGGGGTGACCTAAGCTTTCATTCCTGAAAATTCCAGGCCATTGTTAGTTCTGCTTGGATTGGGTTGTTGCGATTTTCCATTGACTTTAATCCCATGGTATGGCAGTAATAGGAGACACCCTAGAGGATCTCCTGTATTCCAGGCAAACTCTTCTTTACCCTTTTTAGGTAGATGCAGTTCTATTTCCCCTTGATAGTGAGGATCAATCATCCCAGCCAGTTCAGTAATTCCCTTCTTTGCCTGTTTATTCAGAGTTAAGAGGAGCCCAAGTTGGATAAGGAGCATTCTTAATTTCCAGCTCAATGAAATCATCATGTTTTCTGGTGGAAGCATTCTTCCTTTTGGGACTAAGACCTGTAGACCAGAAGAGCTTAAGGTTGCAGGGACAGCAAGCAAAACTTTTCCTAGTGGATTACTAGGGGTAATCATCAGTGCTATTGCAATAATGTAGCATCAAGGTTTACAAAGATACCATATCAATGCCAAGGGTCAATAGGGAATTATAAGGGGGTAGGGGATCTGTCTATTTTGAAGTAATGAAAATGTTCTAAAGTTGACTGTGGGGAGGAAAGCACAACTCTGATGAAAGAGAGTTACGGAGCATACACTTTGGATGAAATTTACAAAGCATGTGGCTGTATAACAGAGTGAAATCTGAGGTAGATGATGGGCCATGAATAACAGTACACATATGAGAATATTCCTTCATGCACTAAAATAAATGTAAAATACCAATACATGGTATTTTCAATAGGGTGATTTATGGGAAAAATACACCTAATATAAGTTATTGACTATTGTTAGTAGTATTTGAATGTTCTTTGATCAGTTATAAAAAGTGTTCCACAACAATGTAAGATATGATTGGTGGGAGCTGTATGCAAATACTATATGTGATGCATGATTGCTTTGTAAACTGACAACTTCTCTAAGAAAGATGCATTCGTTCTAATTAGAAAATATAATAAAAATGAAGTACAATTCTCCCTAACCACTATTTCCCAGGCCCACACAACTCTGCCCCAGTTGCCTTCTTAGTTCCTCCTTTTCCATCTATAAAAAATAAATTAGAGTCCTAATAATAGTGTAATTTGTCTATACATATTCTAGAAAGCCTCTCAGACTGAAAGTAGAATTCCTTTGTTTGCTCATTCACTTACCCTTCATTTATTCATTCATATGTTAATTGTCTCCTAACTGATAAGAACTACTTTTTAAGTGAAAGCCTCAGTGAGCTTCATACCTTTACTCCAAGCCCTTTATTTTCTTTCTTCTGGCCCAGGGGAAATCAGGTCCAAGAGAAATCAGAGGAAATCTGTCCCAGGAGAAATCAGAGCCCTTAAAATCCAGCTCCCATGAATCAGAAACAATTTTCCTTCCATCCTTACTTAAAGACTTAGAGAAAGACCTCTTCATCCCATACCACTGTATTAACTTGACTGGGTGAATATGGACAAAGAACAATTTCTGAAGAATTTTTATCTCACCTCCTAGTTGTAGGTGATGTCTTAAACCCTCCCAAGTTAGGGAATCTAATTTAGTTGGGAATATCCATCAATAAATAACCAAATGTGCTCTCCCTTAAGAAGATCTCAGATTGCCAACCTCATAGAAGCATTGTTGGAACCTGAATAAGTGCCAAGACCACAGCAACCCTTGTGTGACATCATCAGTGACACAGCTCAGTTCCATGGGCCATGTTTGACCCTAAAAATGGCAACATGAAACATTGAACAATTGTTGAAGCAGTAGATTCATTGTGGGAAAACAGAGATTTTATAATAAAACTAAATGGAAATTTCTCCCTGCTCTCAAAGAGGTGACCATCCATTGGGGTGGAGAGATAGGGGAGCAAGGAATGAGAACTTACAATGATGAGCTGTTGCTTTCTCCCAAACCTCTCATTTGACTCTGGTTGAAACCCATTTCTCCAAACCTGTTCACAAAATGTCTAGTCAGACCAGTCTTAGTTCCCTTTGCCTCTGAGTCTTCACACGGGCTGTTGCCTCTAACTTGAAGACTTCCTCTCCCCTCCCTTGCCCTGGCTAACCTTGCCTCAGATACACATGGTGTTTAGGAGAGTTGATTCAAGCCAAGCTTCTGTATTTGGGCCCAGCTCCACCCCTTACTGGTCATGTGATCTTGGACATTTCATTTGGGCTCTCTATCAGTAAAGTAGAGAAGACTTTATCCATCTCACTGTGGTGTAGTTGGGATGAAATATGCTAATATATGTGAATAGTGTGAACAGTGAATGGCTGATACAGAAAAAGATCATGTGAATGCTTGCTGTTTTTATAGTTAGGTCATAGTTTAGTGAGTTTATCCTAAAAAGATTTTCATTTTTAATGAATGTATTCAGAGCACACAATTATTCCACATTGTAGCACTCAGCAGGCTTCATGGGATATTATCATTCACAAATCTGTTTTCTCCAAATGGATTATATCAACTTCAGGCAAAGACCAGTTCTATCTCACCTTTGCTGTTCTAGAAACTATGACAATATCTGACACAAAGTATGTTCAACAAATGTATAGTAACTCCTCCAAAGGTCATAACCTTTATTGAAATCCAGTAGATTGGGATTGTGTGATCTGGCTGTTGGAGGTGTCTCTGTTCTTCTTACTGACACTGAGACTCAAGAAATGCTATTGTGAATGTCCTTATCCCTTCCATGTATCCCTTTGGGGCCTCTATAACAGGGCTGTGATTGTCCACACAGAAAAGACTGAGCTCAAGACTTCAGTGATTCAACCTGTCTGGGAGGTTTAGGAATACATTCTGGTAAAAATCCACCATTCTCTGCTTGAGTCAATCCTCTGTATTACTCTGGAGGCCATCTAGAAAAGAACTAGAAAATTGTGGAAAACACTTGAGGAAGGATTTAAGAAAGCTGTGGGCGGTGAGTAGGAAGGCACCTGATAACTAGGACACACAAAAAAATCTGTCATCTGGGGAAGAGAGTGGCTTGATTTATATGCATCCAGAAAGTAGAACAGGGACAAGTGCTTGGAAAACATACAGCAAAGGAAGATCTGTGCTTGCTCATGGATGTAGAAAAATGCCACAGTGGACCATCCAACCTCTTCAGATTTCTCACACCATGAACTTTGGCATCAGGAGAATACTTCAGGTTTCTAGAATGTTCTGTGCCTTTTTCACCTCCTAATCATCCATTAATATTTATATTTTATAAATTTAGTTAGAACATGATTTCCTGGTTGAAATCTTCCTAGCCTTACTTTTTGTAAAATTTCCCATTCTGTTGTGGACTGCATTGCACTGAACAAACACTCTACATTGCTTGAAAGATGCTCAATTATATTGCTTGTTATATTTTGTTGCAAAAAAAAAAATGGTCATGCAGTCTTCCTTCCTCAGTCCCTATGTCTTATTTTTTTAAAGATTAATTTTATTTATTTATTCCATCCTCCCCTTTATTGTTTACACTTGCTGTCTTCTCTGTGTTCATTGTGTGCTTGTCTTCTTTTTTTAAGGAGGTGCCAGGAACCACACCCAGGACCTCCCCTGTGAGAGGGATGTGCTCAATGGCTTGTCACCTGTGCTCACACTTGTTTCTCTCATTGTGTCTCTTCATTGCATCATCTCATTGCATAATCTTGTTGCATCATCTTGTTGCATCAGCTCACCACATCAGCCCATCACATCCACTCACTGTCTTGCTCATCTACCTTAGGAGGCATCAAGAACAGAACAGGGACCTACCATGTGGCAGGTGGACACCCAAATGCTTTAGCCACTTCCATTTCCCAACCTATGTCTTCTAATGTGACTTTTCAGATACTTTTATCAAGAGCAGGAGACTTTATCCACTCTTCAAGTGGATCAATATTATGATTGCTTTAGTCACTGGGACTGTAGCAAATCAAATAAAGGCAGAGAAATGTAAGTACTTGTACAATGAAGTTGTCATCCTCTTGCTTTTTGAAGACTGAAAATCCACGTGTATGAGTAATGACTTGCTTTCTTGATGATAAAGACCATACAGAGAAAGGATGCAGCTATTGCAGTTGAGTTGATTTTAGACCAGCTGGCCTCCAGCTGACCTGACAGCAAATTGCATATCTGGGTGCATTCCAGTTGAGTGCAGATGAATAAGAAGATATAATAATTATAAATATATTAACTTGTGGTAGTTTGAGACTGCATGTACCCCAGAAAATCATGTTTTTAAACCTGGTCCATGCTTGTATGTGCAAACTTATTGTAGGTGGGACTATTAGATTAGTTTACTTCAGTAAGGCTGACCCAAAGTAGGTCTTAATACTCAAGCTGGAGTCCTTTATAAATAGGATGGATATATGAGGTAAATGGCCACAGATGTAAAGAGAAACCTCGGTGGCTGAGAGAGAAGTATTGAAGGCCAGAGGCTGGAAATCAGCAAAGTACAGAATCACAGACAGAACAACACACAAAACCTCAGAAAGAAAGACACAGATGTAACAGCCAGAAGCTGAAATCAATGGAGGCTAATGGAGAAGGCAGAGACCAGCAGAAATTGCCATTGTACGTGTCATGTGACAGGAGTTCAGGATCACTGGTAGTCAATCTTTGGGGAAGATAAAGTAAGAAGCATCTTCAGGAACTTGTGTTAGGCAATGGTTTCTTAGACTTTACACCCAATGCATGAGAAAAAAAAAACAAAAATAATAGATACATGGCTCTTTATAAAAATTAAAAGCTTTTGTGCCTCAAGGAATTTATCATGAATGTAAAATGCCAACCTACACAATGGGTGAATATATTTGGAAACCATATTTACAATAGCAACTAAAAGGATCAAATACCTAGTAATAAATTTCTCTAAAGATGTAAATCACTTGTATGTAGAAAATTAAACAACACTGTTAAAAGAAATTAAAGACCTAAATAAATGGAAAAATATTACCTGTTCATGAGAATATTGGGAAAATTCTTTTGGCAATTTGGCAGGAGAGGGTTACTGGTTTAGGTTCTTGGATGTGGGGGGCACTTGGGACAAGACAAACCTGGGGCAGTCTTCTAGGGAGTGTATGCGTGTTCATCTTGTTATAGTGTGTTGTATTAGTGGGTGGAGAGCCCCATAATGAGCAGGAAGTTGTTGGGTTCCCATCCTGGGGAGTCCTGCTGTGTTCTCAAATAGAGGGGTGGGAGTCTCTTTAGAGCATAGGCAATGCCTAATTGGGCAGGACAGGCCAGTATGTCAAGCCCTCAATGTTGATGCAAGTAGCTATGAATCTTGTTCCTCAAGGAATGAAGCTTGGTGGTTCCTATTGGTCCCAAAGAGGGGTAAGAATGAATAGAATAGATGGAACATGAGGCATTTGGAGGTGTGTGTGGAAGTGTTCTACAAAGTCTTGCAATGATGGATACATGGCATGTTTAAATTTCATCAAAATTTATAAAAGTGTATGACTCAAAATGTAAACCATAATGTAAATCATTGACCATGGTTAGTATAGTGTTTCAGTATTTATACATTGTAACAAAAATATCATCCACATGTAAAATATTATTAATAGGGAAAAAGGAGAAGGGAGAGAGTGTTGGCTATATGGGAATCCCTTATCTTCTGTAAATGACTTTTCTGTAAGCTAAAGCTTCTTTGAAGACAAAATGAAATAACAAAACACTGGGAGAATAAACAGAAGAAAATGTCACTATACATACAAGATAACAGATCATACAATGATGAAAGACATAATGTTAAAAATTATATTTTTATATTTTGAAATTATTTTTTACTATCCCAAATTTTTATTTTTTGGATTTTATTTATTTTTAAAACTACATTTATTATTTCATTTTCTTATAAATTGTATTTGTTTATTTTCTTAACTTCACTTTTGAAGACATTTTGGATCAAAGAAGGGTTACAACTGTGGCAGGGGAGGATCATTGGTGCAAAGTGTCAGTGAGGGGGGATGCATGGGAGGAGGTTCACCTGAAGCATAGCTATAAAGCATATAAATTTGTTCAAGTGTTCATGGGGCATTGTCATGGTGGGTGGAGATCCACACAATAACCAATAGAATATATAATTCCTATCCTACTACATTCTCTAATGGGACAGCAAGATTCCCCTGAGTACAGGGGCAGTGACTAGTGAAGGAGGATGGACCATTGATGTGCACTTGATATTAATGACTGTCCTTATGAACCTTTACTTTTGAAATTGAAAGTTAGCCTATTATTATAGGGTGACTAAGAGTTACCTCCTGAAGATGGCGTTGGTGTAGGAGGGCACACACTGCAAGCTCCCAGAGCAAGGTGGATTGGGGACGGGGTCCTGCCCGGGGGTCTGTGCTGTGCAAGCGTGGAGTGAGAAGCTTGGGGCATCTATCTGCGTGGATCGGCGGCGTGAACCGAACGGTGGAGATTCGTGAGTTTTGAGGCTGCCGGTGGAGGTTGGCACAGGTGGCTGAGCCCCACGGTTACGGAAAAAAATAAATAAAACGGCCATTTGGAGCCGTGGGCGGGGCGAAAAAGGTTTATTTTCTGGGCAGCTGGCAGCCTGGCGCCCCTTGGACCTTGTGTGAACAGAGCAAACGAGCTAGTCAGCACCCGGTGAACCGGAGGGGGGATTTTGGTCGGGGAACACAGCTGATTTCCCTAGCCACCCAGGGATAAGACCTGGCCGCTGCGGAGCCAGGAGGAAGGGACACTTCCCAAAGAAGGGAGGGTTCAGTTGGAAGACAGGGAAGGGTATTTTATATTTTTAGACATCGATCTGGCTACCTGCACCACCCCATAGCTTTGGGGAGCAGATAAGCCGAAATGAAGCAGCACCAGGCTGAGAGCAGACGTGAATCTGCACTCAAACTGATTTACTGAGCAGCCCGGTGACGCTGGAGCTCGGCTCCAGAAGGGGCGGAATCCGCCATCTTTAGCACTCCTCACTGACTAACACCAGAGTTTCAGCTAACCTGGGGAGTCCGGAAAGTGGGACGTGCTTGATTAATTTCCACGGGCCCAGCTAGGGTCCCTTCCATAAGGGGGTTGGTCTAGAAGAGGAATTATTTTGGGTCCTGCATTTGGCTAAAAAAAAAAAAAAAGTGAGGTCACCTCAACAAATGAAAAATAAATTCTTTTTAATTTAGTTTAATAGCTAAAAGCTACTTCAGGACCTGCATATAGAACCCTGTGGGGAAATTCATTGATAAACACAAGTAGGCAGGAAGGATCCACGTGGACCCTAGGGGAATCATTGACCCCCCCTTAGCTCTGTTTGACTGCTTGCCTGTGTGGATCTTTGGTTTCTCTCTGTTACTTTCTGGTCTATTGCTATTATTCCCATTTTCCTCCACCCTTCCTTTTTCCTTCTATTTTTTTTTAAATAGGTGCTGCCAGCTTGTCGCTTCTTTGCTGGGCTTCTTATTCAGTAATTTCCCACTCGCTGTATATATTGATTTGGTATTACAAACTATCACTTATCCTTCCTACATGTTTCTGCCTTCTGTTTTCTGTTGTGGCTCTTAGAGACAATATTTTTTCATAGGCCCACAACTTAAGGGTGTCAATTTCTATCCCATCTATTTTGTTTTCTTCTTCTTTTTTCTTTTTTTTTTTAATTAGTATTAACTTTTTCCTTTCAGACCTTTCTCTACTATTTCTCTACCTCCTCATAATTCTAGCCTTATAAATCACTATATATATATATTCCTCCATTTGTTTTCCAGTCCATTATAGGAACTCCATATTTTTTCCTAGTACTCTACACTGCCTACACAAGTTAAATATTCATCTCATTAAGTCTCATTTTACCCCTCTTCTAACTTTTATCAATATTTCTATTATCCTTCTGCCTTCCTTATATCTTTTGATTCCTCTGGCCCTAACCTTTTGCCTTCAAGGGAACATAGAAAGAAGTAAGGAAATAAAATAAGAAGAAAAACTGCCAAAGAAAAAAATTAACTCACACGCAGAACCAACAGCTAAATAAAATTCTAGAGCATAGAGAAAAGCTAATCAACTGAACAAACCCATCAAGATAATATGATGACCAGAGGGCAACAGAAAAATACAAATGACTCTGAAAAACTGGAAAACATGGA
>JAKSZT010054086.1:307716-359722 GCA_026826555.1 Tolypeutes matacus | reverse complement strand
A
This sequence comes from Tolypeutes matacus, assembly GCA_026826555.1. Classification (NCBI taxonomy): domain Eukaryota; kingdom Metazoa; phylum Chordata; class Mammalia; order Cingulata; family Chlamyphoridae; genus Tolypeutes; species Tolypeutes matacus. The sequence continues at coordinate 359,721 of JAKSZT010054086.1, read as the reverse complement.
TTTTTACCCATAAAAAAAAAAAAATAGTTACCTCCTGAGAGCCTCCTTGTTGCTTGAATGTGGCTTCTAAGCCAAACAGCAAACAAATGCATTACTTTCCTTCCACTGTGGTACAGGACTCCCAGAAATGAACCTCTCTGGCAATGAGGGATTATTACCAAGCACCAAGTAGCAATGCAACTCAAAAAGTCTTTGACCAAAAGGGCGAAATAATATAGACAAATGAGTTTTTATGGCGAAGGGACTTCAAAGTGATTAAGGATGTCATTCCAGAGGTTATGCTGATGCACATCTCAGCGGGAGTTCATTTACTTCCAAAGTAAATATTGCCTCAAATAGCAGAGATATCCATACAATATAGATAGGGCAGATAGCTAAGGAGTTTGGTGCCCTGCCATTGGGCTGTACTAGGGTATTTATGCTCCCTAGTGTGACAGATTTGTATTCAGTTATGGGCTCCCTACACATGGTTCTTCTGCCCCTTCTGTTTGAATCTATACATAATGCTAGAGTTGCTAGGTGTATGTTGAAGTGACTGAAATATTTGAACTGTCCATGTGAAAGCTTGGTCCTGAATCTCAACAGAGTTGCAATGCCTACTCTCCAGTTCATTGGACTAACCCAGGACAACTAACAAAGAGATGATGTATACAACAACCATCACAAGGAACACAGATTGTCTGCAACTGCAAGCAAGGTAGTCCCATACATTTACTCATGGAGTCTAAGCCCCCTCTCAATTAGAGGTGGAATGGGAATCATCATCCCAGAAACCTCAGGATTGGGAAATGAACAATGGACTAAAGTAGAATTACAGGTATTTTAGTATAGACTTCTTGTGCTCCTAGCAATGTAAGAACTTTTATCATTGATGTAGAGGCCGTAGCCACTGGAAGTTTTGAAAGGAGTGAGAGGGAAAAACAGGTGCAATATGGGGACACTTTCAGGGCTTGGGAATTGTCCTGGATGATACTGCATTGACAGATTCAAACCTTTATATGTTCTGTCATAACTTACAAAATTGTGTGGGATAGAGTGTAAAGTACAATGTAAACTATAATCCACACTTAGTGGCAATGCTCCAAAATGTGTTCAATTGTGAAAAATATACCACACTAATGAAGGATGTTGTTAAAATGTGGAAAAATGTAGGAGAGTTTGGGAGTGGGGCATATGCGAATCCCTTATATTTTTCATATAACATTTATGTAATTTAAGTATCTTTTTAAAAAAATATACTTTTGTATATTTTTAAAAAGCTCCATTTCCCAAAAAGAGTTGAAGAAAAGAAGGTTGAGCACTGACTTCAGCTACTGATTAGTAAATTTAGCCAGCTAATGTATAATTTTAGAACAGCTAAAGTCTAAACCTTTCCAAGTCAGAAAGAAGCAGTAGCTGCCATTTTAACTCTGCCTCTGGCATGAGGGGAAGCAGACTGACTGAAAATCACAGTGCTGGTAGGGACCAACATGTTTCCACTGATATCAGATTGCAGCTGTAGCATAAATCCCAGTTCCACTCTGGCAGAGAGGAAGGTGCTGGGATCTGCACCAGCCTCTCTGGGAAGCTGCAGGCCATACCATGGAGGCCAGTGCCCATCCTACTCTGGTAGCACAAGCCACTCCATGGCTGGAGTTGGAAGCTTCATTTCCCATAAATGGGGGAGGAAAAGATGGTTGACCACTGACTTCAGCTACTGATTAGTAAACTCAGCTGCCTAAAGTATAATCCTAAGAACAACTAAAGTTTGAAATTGTCCAAGTCAGAAAGAGACCAGAAACTACCATTTTAACTCTGCCCCTGACATGAGAGGAAGTTGGGCTGACTGAAAAGTACAGTGAAGTTAGGGATTGGCTTCTTTCCACCAATATCATATTGTAGCCCTAGCCTAGTCTTCAGCCCTACCTCTGGCAGGGAGGAATCTTTGGGGACCTGCTACAGCCTCTCTGGGTAACTGCAGGCACTTTTGGCTGGCACAGACTGAATAGTTGGACACTAGTGTCTCCATCTCCACACCCTAATAAGATAGGAGAAGATCTGTGTTTCCTTTGCTTCTCTGGGGAAGTGCAGATGCTTTCAGCCCACATGAACTGATTTGTTGATTGCCTTTGGTTCCATCTTCACCTCTGCTCCCAGAGGGGTGGATGCTGTTGCCTCAGCCTCTCAGGGCAAGAGCCAGTAATTTGGGCCTGCACAAACTCAACTGTTGGACATCTGTGGCTCCCACCACCAATAGGACAATAGAGGGACTGTGTTTCCCCAGCTTCTCTTGTTAACTGCAGGTGTTTTGACCCACACAGTCTAAATAGTCAGACAGCTGTAGCTCCTTCCTACCCCCAAGTAGGATGAGGGGATCTAGGTTTCCTCAGTCTTTCTGGGCAATGGTGGGCACTTTTGACCTGCAGAGACTGAACTATTAGATGCCTGTGAGTCCAGACTCACCACCCAATAGGATATGAGGTGACTGGTGTTTCTTCAGCCTCTCTGGGCAATGGCAGGTACTATCAACCTGTAGGGACTGCATTGTTTGGCATCAGTGCTTCCATTCCCATCCTTAAAGGGCTGAAATGGACAATACTCCCTCAGCCTTTCAGGACAACTGCAAGTGTATTCATTTCACACAGATTACTTTGTTGGCCTCTAGAAGTTCCATCCCCACCCCTGGCAAGGAGGGGGCAGTGCTATGCCAGTCTACTTGGCCAACTGTGGTCATTTGGGACATGCATGGCATAGATTTCTGCACACACTTGCAGCTCCATGCCTGCCTGAAGTAGGGGAGCTTCATGTATCTCTCTGGACAAGTACAGATAGGCTTGACATGCAGAACTTGGATTATTACATACAGCTGTGACTCTATACCTACCCTTGGCAGAGGAGAAAAGTGGAAGAAGCTTCATCAATTACTTGGGCAACACAGGGCGTTTCAGCCTTCATAGTTTACAGCACCAACTACATCCTCGGCTCCTACTACATGAACAGCAAGGGAAAATAAGGCAAGAAAGCCCTAAACTAAAGATAGAAACTGCACCTAGAATAAATACATCTAGTAAGCCAGATGTCAAGACACCAACAAAAAACTATAATGCATACCAAGAAATAGGAAAATATGGCCCAGTTAAAGGAACAAGATAAGCCTCCAGATGATGTAAAGGAGTTGAAACAACTAATCATTGATGTTCAAACAAATCTCCTTAATAAATTCAATGAGATGGCCAAAATGTTGTATTTCACCACAATTAGGGAAGTATAAATCAAAATGACAATGAGATGTTATCTCACACTGCATAGAATGGCCATTAATAAAAAAACAGGAAACAATAAGTGCTTGAGAGGTTGTGGAGAATTAGGAACAATCTTTCACTGATAGTGGGATTTTAAATGGTGTTCCCTCTGTGGAAGATAATTTGGTATTTCCTCAGGAAGGTAAATAAAGAAATGGCAAATGATCCAGCAATTCTGTTACTAGGAATATATTCCAAAGGACTAAAATCTGTGACACAAAGAAACATCTGCACACCAATGTTCAGAGCAGCATTATTCACAATTGGCAGAAGATGGAAACAACCCAATTGTCCATCAACCAATGAATGCATAAACAAAGTGTGATATATACGTATGATGGAATACTATGCTGTAGTAAGAAGAAATGAAATTGGGATACATATGATAACATAGATCAATTTTGAAGACATCATGCTAAGAGAATTAAGCCAGACACAAAAGGACAAATATTGCATGGCCTCATTAATATGAACTAAATACTAAGAATAAATGCATTGATTTAAAACCTATGTTATTAGGAGATAAGAGGAGGGCTGAAAAGAACTACTGATGATCAATGTATATGGAAATTTTAATTAACTTGACTATAAAAGTGTGGAAATTGATAAAGTTGATGATAACACATAATAGTGAGTAGCAGCTGGTGTATAATTGGGATTGTGCTGAAAAAGGTAGTCTAGGGATGTAAATGTCAATTGAAAGAAAGCTAGAGAATAATCTAGGGACTGAATAACACAGTGAAATCAGAGGTGGATGAGAATTATGGTTGATGGTAGAGATGCAAGAGAGTCCTTTTATGAGCCATAACAGATTTACCTCATTATTGCAGAGTGGTGGGGATGTGGAAAGCATGGGATAAATACAATTGCGACGTATAGACTGTGGTTAACAACAATATTGTAATATTCTTGCATCAATATCAAAGATGTACAGTGTTGAAAATGAAAAGGTATGGAAAAAGTGTGTCAAACATATGCTATGGAATATAGTTGGTAATAGCCTGATGATATCTCATAATCTGTAACAAATATTCCACTACAGTGTGGTATGTTGTTGAAGAGGTGTTGTATGGGAATTATACACATGTGCATGATTGTTTTGTAAGTTCATAACCTCTGTAAGAAAAATATATTTTAAAAGAATAGGGTGTGTTGTGGAAAAAATACACCAGATGTAAGATATGGACAATAGTCAGTAGTAATATTTTGACAATGCTCTTGCATAGTTTGTAACAAGTGTTTCACAACAATGTGAGGTATTGGTGTAAGGGTGATGTATGGGGCCCGTATGATGTTATGCATGCTTGTTTTCTGGGTTCACAACTTTTACTCTACACTTATTGTTTATGTATGTTCATGTATGAATGATATAATGCAATAAAAATATATTAAACAAACAATAGCAAGTGAACTGGGAAATCACAAATATGTGGACATTAAACAATACACATTCTTAAAGAACCATCTTGTTAAAGAAGAATACACAAGGAAAAGAGGAAATATCTTGAGATGAATGAAAATGAAAACAAAAGAAAACAAAACTTATGGAATGCAATGAAGACATTGGCTCAGAGGAAAATATATAGCTCTAAATGCTTAGATTTTCAAAGATTAAAGATCTCCAAACAGTAAATTAACTTCATACCCAGAAAAAATAGAAAAAGGTGAGCAAAATAAACCCAAAGGGACAGAAGGAAACAATACAGATTAGAGGGGAGGTAAATGAAATCAAGAATAGAAAAATAACACAGAGAATCAATGAAGTAAAGTTTAGTTCTTTGAAAATACCAATAAAATTGACATATATTAGACAGATTCACAAAGGAAAATAAAGAGAGGATGCAAATAACAAAAATGGATATGACTGCAGACCTTACAGAAATAGAAAGGATGATGAGGTTATTAAGAACAACTCTATGCCAACATTTAGATAAATTTTTAAAAGGGACAAATTCCCAGAAACATACTGATTGCTGCATCTGATTCAAGAAGAAATAGAAAATTTCAAAAATCCAAGAAGTAAAGATTGGGTCAGTAATCAAAAACCTCCCAAGAAAGCAAAGCTTTGAACCATATGGTTTCATGGCTGACTTAAGAAGACATTTCTACAAATAAGAACTACCATATGACCTAGTGTTCTACTTCTAGATATATTCTAAAAAGAATAGAAGAACAGGAACTTGAACAGAGAGTTGTCCAGTGGTGCACGTAGCAGCAATAGTCATAACAGCCAAAAGCTGAAAACAACACAAGTGCTTTAGTTTACTAGGGCACTAAAAATGGAAACCAAAAGCAAGCCAGGCTGGCTAGTCATATTAGATAAAATTAAATCAAACAAGTATGTAACATATCTGTAAAATGGTCAATATATCAAGAACATATACTAATTATAAATATATATGCAAGGAACCACAGAGCACCAAAGTTATATGGACAATAAAAGTGAGAGTCTTGAAGCGAGAAATAAGCAGCTCTACCATAATATTTGGAATGTTCAGTTTCCCACTTTAACAAATGCATAGAAGAACTAGACAGAGGAACAATAGGGAAATAGAGGTCTTGAACAACAATATGAACCAACTAGATCCAACAGAATATACATTCTTCCCAGTTGCATATCAAAAATTCTCAAGAAAGAAAATGGTACCCCCAAGCATATATAGAAACACGGAAATCATAAGTATCTTCTTTGAAAAAAGTGGAATGAAAATAGAAATCAATAAAAGAAGGACAAATGGAAAGTTCATAGATATGTGAAAATTGAACAACACAATCTTCAACAACAAATGTGTCAGATATGAAATCAGAAGGAAAATTAAAAAGGCTTTGAGATAAACAGAAATGAATACACAGCATATCAAAATTTATGAGATGCACTGAAAACATTGCTAATAGAGAAATCTATAGTAATAAACACCTATATTAAAAAGGAATAACTATCTCAAATCAAGAACATAATTTTATTTCTTAAGGAAATACAAAATAAGAAAAAACTAAACCCAAAACTCAAAGAAGGAAGGAAATAAACATTAAAGCAGAGATGAATTAAAGAATATAAAAACAATAGAGTCAATGCAAATAAAAGTTGGTTCTTTGAAAAGATCAACAAAATTGAAAAACCAATAGACAGACTAAACTAAAATTAGTAAAGAAAGTGATGACATTACTACGAACCTTACAGAAATAAGATGGATTTTAAGAGAATACTATGAACAATTGTACCCCAAAAGATTAGATATTGTAAACAACATAGATGATTTCCAAGAAACACAATATCATCTTTTTATATTTACCATTAAAAATGTATTATCCTCAAAAATGAAAGTTGTAATGCATATTTTTAAGAAGGAATTTTATGTAATTAAGTATTATATTTAATTGTTACTCATATTTTTATGATACTCTTTGTCTTTCTAGTCTGGCTATTATGCAACATTCTTGCAGGAAGCCATGATCACTTTAAACCAGGGTTGTGCCAGTGAGGGAATTATACTGGAAAAACAACAACAACACAATCATCTGCCCTGTAGTATTTAAGTTTAGTTTAGTACAGATAATTTAAAGTAAAATTCACAAGTTTAATTTGTCTACATAACAAGAATTCATCAAAAATACATGTTTATGCATTAAAGAACATTATCAAGAAAGTGAAAAGGCATTGTACAGAATGGGAAAAATAGCTGCAAAACCTATATGTATGGGTTTGATATCCATAATATATGAAGAATGATTACAACAAAACAACAACAGCAAAACAATTTTTAAAAGAGCAAAAGACATGAATCTACATTTCTCCAAAGAAGGTGTACAGACCTCCAATTAGAAAATTAAAAGATGTTCAACACCATTAGTTATCAGAGAAATGCAAATTAAAACCAAAATGAGATACCACTTCACACCCATTATGATGGCTATTGTTTCTTAAATTGAAAATAGTAAATGTCACTGAGCAAGTGGAGAAATTAAAACAATTTAAAATTGTTGGTGGGAATGTAGAATGATGCAGCAGAGGTGGAATACCACTTGGCAGTTTCTCAAAAAGCACAGAAATCCATGGAGAAGAACATGTATTATATTATAGAACTCCCGCTGCTAAGCCTGGGGCCTGCTCTTCCAGAATCTTTTGGGAGATTTAAATGTCCTTGGGGCATGAGGTAATGACTTGATCAAGGGGATATTTGCAAGGCAGAAAAGGTCTGGAGCATATAAAATGTAGGAATTTACCTTTATGTGCCCAGCAGTAGAGGGGCAAATGTCATCGAGACACTTCATGCACAAATTAACACTTATTGAATGTATACATAATATCAACTATATCTAAAGTATATATGGTATAAGATTAAGAAATGTACTATGCTGAAATAAAAAATCTCTTCATGCAAATAGATAAAAAATATTGATGCATTTTTTTGTGAGATAATATACAGCCTCAAGAGAAATTAGTTGTAAATCTCACCAAAATTCCTGACAATAAATAAGGGTGGATGTTTATTAGAAGACCTATCCCTTTGCACTGTATTTGGAAAATGTAAATTTTAATGAGGCATATGAAAATATTTTCAAATTTGAAAGCAGAGAAAGAGAAAAGTAAAGTATTTGAAAATGGTTCATCAACAGATGAATATAATTATTGGTACAGGAAAAAGGCATACAAAAAATGAGATTATAGATATCCTAATTTCAACTTTCCAAAGATACACAAAAAATTTCAGATTTTGAGTTTTCAACAGGATAGATTTACTCTGAATGAATACATCTGAATAAAGAAAAACAGCCTCTGACAGGGCTCTTAAGTTGATACTTTAAATACTGGAGATATTTCAAATGTAAGTATCAAAAATCACCATTATGTTCCATCTTCAAAAACTGATTTCTCATAATGCACAAATTTTACTTATTACAAATTTATCCTAATTTGGAAGTGGTATACATATCTTGTTAAGGTAAAGTTCACCTAAAATAAAATTAACCATTTTAAAGCATACACTTCAGCAACATTTAGTATATTCTCACATTGTATAAGTATCACCTCTATTGATCTATCTATATATATTTTAAACAATATCAGTCACAGTGAAACAAAAATATTTCACTAAGCTGACCTTAAAAATAAGATCATCACTGGGTTATGAGAAATTGTACAATGTGGTAATTCCCTCATTTGTAAACAAGATAAATTAAAAAGTGCATTTCAAAAATTTCTTGCCAAGTTTGCTTTTAGTAAAGCCAGAAAAGTAAAATTACTATAAACTTTGTATTTTTAGTAATATTTAAATATTTAAAATTATTGCTGGGAGTTGTGTTACCTATACTTATAATTTTTTTCACCACTTTTTTTTTTCATCTATGTAAGCATGCAGGGAAAATTAACCATTAAAAATTTAATAAAAGTATATACATAGGGACACCATTTTCCCTTTCACTGCTGACTCCGATATGGCTCTGTCCCCAGCTTCTCCACTGGAAGGTTGCAACATTTTGCATATTCTTTTCAGTATTGTAGATGCTATTCCTTTCTCTCTGAATCTATCAAGATTTTCTCCAGTAAGAGTCCTGAATCTGTAAAAAGTCCTACAGCATGCCAGGTTTCGAGCTGGCAAAGCCCTAAATGAATGGATATTTAGTAAAATACATCTCACTAAAATATAAGTTGAGAAAATAGAGAATAAACCAGTTTCTGGCAATAGTGCAAAAAATGAAGTTTTAAGAAAAACACCTTGGAGAAACTGCCACAAATGTCCCTCCTCAGCCACAGGCATGAAAAGGAAGCTGATTATTCATGTGTATGTGCTGGAAGAGTCCCAGAGCCAGAACTGCTCCTCATGGGTCCCATTAGAATGAAGCCTTTCTCCTCCCTCTGGACCTGACCTGCACTGGGATCCTTGGGGAAAAACTTGAAGGTGTTTTTTTTGGCATGATTCAGTCAGAAGAGGTGGTTTGGCACCCTCTCCTGGCTAGAGGTTCCCAAAAGTGGATCATTCAGGTCACATGGTGGTGAAGATGTGCCCTGTCCCTACCCTCTGGCCTAATCACTGAGATTGTGTCCAGTGTATTCAGTTCCAGGAGACTGAGCCTGGGTGCAGGGGAATCCTCAGCACAGTCAACACTGAATGTTGAGAAAGAACCTGCAAAAAGAGCTGGAGTGGGTGAGTCTCCACCCTGTGGACTCCCCTGCCTACACCAGGCCTGGACCCAGGCTTTGACCCCCACCCCCACCCACATGGGCAATCCCAGGATAAATCTCCTACACTAGTGCAGCACAAAGTGTATCTGTGACCTACCACATGACTCCCCACAGGAATCTTGCTGAGCCACACTCCTCCCCTCCTTCATTGCACCAACCTTCTGTCCTGTCCAGTCAGGAGACAGCCACAGTTTGTTGGTGTATTTGTTGGGGCTCAAGGAGGTAACCCTGTCTAGGCTCACACTTCCAGCTAGAAGCATGGCAGGTCCAACCCACTGTTCCCAGCCCAGGGTGCACAGAGCTGCAGGGGTCACAAAAGCCTAGAAGGAGGGACTACTTAAGCACAGGGGCTGGCTGAATCCCCTCTCCACAACCTGCTCCTTGGAACCTGCCTCCAGGAATCCCTGCCAGGTATTCACTGTATGTATGTATGTGTGTGTTGGTGGAGGGTGGGGTGTTACATGATATAAGTAAAGAAACCTCTTTTGTTTTAAATTCTCATTACTTTCCTATTTTTGTTGCAACTAGGTCACATTAACACTCTCCCCAGGGAGTGAAAAAGTAACAAGTTAATTAGAATTGCAAAGCATATTTTACACTGAGAAAACAAATTATTTTCCTGAAAGACTTTATATCATAGTATCTGGTCCATCCTGAGCTTATTGGCATATCTAACGTCCATACTCTACAAGGTGTCATCAAGTGTCTTAGGACCTGACCTGCCTACATATTGGTCTCCACCTGTCACTGTCTCTGGAATGTGTCTTAAGCTTTCTCCACATCTCTGTCACCACCTGTATATAAAGAGGAGGAAAATTCAGAGGGCTACTTGGAGGTTCCTGTGGGATCCAAGAAAAGAGCTCAGCATAATACTTGTACTGCATTTTAACACTTTTATGGTCTGTTCTAAATTTAAAGACCCTGGGTCTCAAAGTAGCAATTTGCAATATCAGAGTCTTCCCTTGATTTATTTCGCCTCAATTCTTCTTTACAATTGTGGTTTGTGTAGTTCAACCATGGTTTTCCATCTTCCTCTTTGTAGTAGTGAAAAGGCAAATGAAATCACTTCTCTATATTACTGCCATAGATGTGTGAAATTAGGCTTTGTTAGGGAAGCATCTGGGAGAGTGGGAATGACTCATTTAATTTGAAAACTAATTAGGAAAATCTTACATATAGCTGTGTTGCAGCAGGAACATGTTGGGGTCATAGCCCAGGGCACAAAAATATATTCTACTGAGTTTCGTCCTTATCTCTCCACACCTGTCTTTTAACTGTGAAATCTGGGATAGCAAGATGATCTGTATAGTATCACTTTTTTATTATATATATATTTAAAAAGAAACTTTGATTACATAAATGTTACATAAAAAATACAGGGGATTGCCATGTGCCCTGCTCCCTACCTCTCCCACATTTTCCTACATTAACAATTTCCTTCATTAGTGTGGTACATTCATTGCAATTGATAAACACATTTTGGAGCATTGCCACTAAGCATGGATTATAGATTACATTGTAGTTTACACTCTCTCCCACCCAATTTTGTAGGTTATGGCAAGACATATAATGGTCTGTATCTGTCATTGTAATGTCATTCAGGACAATTCCAAAGTCCTGAAAATGCCCCCATATTACACCTGTTTTTCCCTCTCCCTCCCCTCAGAACCTCCAGTGGCCAATGCCTCCACATCAATGATACAAGTCCTTCCATTGCTAGAATCACAATAAATCTATAGTTGAGTACCAGTAAGACTACTTTAGTTCATAGTTCATTCCCTAAACCTGAGGATTCTGAGATTTAGCATCCCTTTGAATTGGCCTCTCCCAAGGAAAAAAAATGTAAATAGTCTCCCTCCATCTAGTGATTCTCAAATCGTTCATTGGTCTTTTCTAAAGTAGCAAAAATGAGGGACTGTATATCCCTGACTGTTGAGTGTTCTCATATCCCCTACTGTTGTTAACCTGATATATATTCTCCCATAGAATTCTAAAAATGGATCTTTACACTATGATTTTGAAAAAAAATGTTAGGATGGCTGAGGTGGGAGGGAGAGATGAATGGTGGGGAAGATATGAAAACCCCATGGTCTGGAATCTGGGGCCATGCATGACCCTAGAAAGAAGCCAGAGTTGGAGCCACAAAACTCTCATCCTGCAGTTACCCAAGTCAGAGGGAAGGGAAGATAAGATGCCAGGTATGATTTTATATACATGAATGTCATAGTTTTTTGGAAGAGATTATTCAAAAGATATTTGTGTTTTTCAAACCAGGAGCACCTGCAGGTATCATAATGTACAGGATTTACTGAATGTACAATATGAATGCACTTTGAAAACACCACTGCTGCTTTCAGAGTTGAGCCACTAGGGGTGTGGCTAAACATGAGGTAAGGAGTTGTGCACAATAACTAAGAGATCTACTCTGTGTTCTTCCTCATGATATGAAGTCTCATGATTATTCTTGATAATTACACTTCATAACTGATTTTACAGAGCATTGGACAGAGCTGGCACTGAAGAACAATGTAGGAAGTTGAAAAAATTAATATATATTATATGTATATATGTGTTTATATATATGTACTGTGTATATATATCAATCAATATATGAGTGAATAAATATATGTGTATATATTTGTATAACTATATGTGTATAAATATATATATGTGTATGTATTTTGAAATAAAAGGGACTGAATAATGTTTATAATATGAGTGTTTACCTTTTTAAGATGAGAATAAAAAAGATCACTTCTATTGATGCAAGGAAGGGATTTGAAATTCTCAGCCACCAATTGTAAAAGAGTCTAGCTTGACCACCTAAGTCATGATAGAGTTTTATCTCCAGGGTCCTCCTGACTCAGTAGGAAAGGAAAAGATGGGAAGGCTCTTCCTGGCATAATGCTATACAATTCAGTAATTACAGCTGCATTGCCAAGATTTCAGCACTAGCTCTTTCTCTTTTTAGATGAATCACTTAGGGCAATTCACTTATCCTCTTTGTCTCTCCATTTACCCTTCAGAAATTGGGATTGATGGTAACAGTGTCCTCCTCAGAGAGTTTGCAAGAATACTAATACAAAAATTCTTAAAACATTTCACTTAACTATTAGATTATTACTATGATCATTAATTATCAAAGCAATCTTGACAGAAGATCACAGTTTACAACTTTACAGATAAATGAAGGACCCATCTCCTGTGAGACCTCTCACTCCATTTACACTGGGACTGTTTCTTACTCCTAAGGGGCCAGTTGCTCCCTTTATCAAAGCTTGTCTCTCTACAAGTTATTTAACTTTCTGTCCTCTTAGCAGCAACAGATTTTCATGATTCCTTGGTAAATGGACTGGCTACAACCTCTATCCTGCCAGGATAGGAGAATCATTTACTTGAGGTATTGGGGCCAGGGATTGAAACCTTGACCTCATATGTGGGAACCTGGTGCTCAACCACTGAACCACATTTGCTCCCCTGAGTTGTTTTTTTTATTTGCTTGTTTTGCTTGTTGTTTGGGTAGATTTTGCTTTTAGGAGGCACCAGGACCAAACCTGGGACCTCTCATGTGCTCAACCACCTAAGCCACATCTGCTCCCCATGAGAATCTTTTGATGAGAGTACTTAAGTTAAAATTTGGCCCACCTCAGTAAGGATGGGTCTTAATCCTATTACAGGAGTCCTTTGTAAGAGAATGAAAATCAGATAGAAATAAAGCCACAGAAGGAGCAGCCAGAAGCTGAATATCAAGAGAACTGGAAGAGAAGAAAGAGACATAGAGACTGCAATGTGTCTTGCCATGTGACAAGCTAAGGGCTAATGATCATCAGAAGCCAGGCCCAGAATGCTAGTCTTCTAGGAGAAAGTATCCCCTTGATGGTGCCTTGATCTGGATTTTCTCTTAGCCTCAAAACCATGAGCTAAAAAATTTAAGCCAACCCTTTGCATGGTATTTGCTTGAACAGCCAAAGAATCTAAAACAGACCTCAAATAATATTATTTAAACATCTCAAAAATCAATTATAACCTCACTTCTCTCATTTCATACACTGTATTACTATTTAAACCATTTCTTTGATGACATCTCCTTCATTTCTGTTCCTACAATGACAATGACCACACTCTCATCTTGATCTCATTTTTGAGCTATTACCTCTGTATGCTTGTGTGTTATGTAAGGGCAAATACAAATTAAAAAATGAGAAATTCCCTGTTGAACATAAGGGAAGAGGCAACCTTCTCCCTCCCATCTCTCTGAGTATTTAATTTATAAAACCCATAATTGTAAATAATACCACTTTACTTGTCTTTCTGAAGTGCATATATTTGAGATATGTGTACAAGTTTAAATAAGCCTTTTGCAAATTTTACCACACAAGGTAAGAAAAAAAGGAAGCCATTTCTTTGAAATGTGATCAAATAAAATATTTCCCAATTTCCTCAAAAGAGATGACTATAACTTCTGGAGGTGGGGGTTTAGGGGGTGTGTTCCTCACTCCAAATATAAACCTACCTCTGGTCATGAAGATATGAGATTTAACTTGAGAAAGTGTATGAAATGGTTTATATCTGCTTAGTCACATTAAAAAGCTTGAGATTCTTTCTGCCTTTGCAGAATGCCTGGGTTGCATAACATTTTGCTTTAATGTTTATTCCATGATAAAATTATTTTCCTCTCTCTTTTACCTTTGTAGAGAGGTTTCTTGGGTTGGGAGATGATTTTTTTTTTTTTAAGATTTTTTATTTATTTATTCATTTATCCCCCCCTTGCTGCTTATGCTCGCTGGGTCAGCTAACCACGCCGTGCGGGCGGGCTTTGCCTTCACCAGGAGGCCCTGGGAACTGAACCCGGGGCCTCCCATATGGTAAACGGGAGCCCTACTGATTGAGCCACAGCCGCTTCCCGATGATTTTGTTTTTATTTATATTTCCCCAAGAGTTACTGGCACCTAGGTTGAAATATATCTCAGATTGAAGGCATTGCCTTCCTCCAAACAAGTGAAAGTTTTATCTCCTCCAATTTCCAAATCTTAATTAATAGTTTCATTAGGCATCAAGGAATTAATTCTACAACCCCCTTTCAGCACCACAGAAAACCAATGGAGCATTATTATTTTCTCTGCACTGAGTACTGTTGTCATCCTCATCACCCCCTCAATCACACACATACATATGCCTACACTTTATTTATTTTCCTTCAATGTCATCTTAAACATTTGCTCTGAATTCCTCCTTTTTCTGAACTCCCACCTATGTTAGCTTTTTCCTTCTCTGGCCAAATTCTCTTGAACAGAACCCTACATTATCTTCAGGCAGTACTTGTATTTTGTCATTTTATGTTTATTTATTCATGGGAGTCAATGGACTCCCATCTTCCCCATGGAACTAAGTGAAGGAAAATAGACCCCAGAATCTTAAAATAAAAGTGGCTCACCTCTCATCATTTCATATGAATTAATTTCAGAGGAATTCCTTCTCAATAACCAATTCTGCCCTTAGCCTGCCCTTGACTACAATGAGATCTCACAATTTTCTTCAGATTAAAATTCATTTACAAGATGAAAGATGTCCATCTCTCCTGGGGAAAATTCTCAACAGTATTCATCTGAACTCAAAGAGATGGGAAACCCAGAAACAATCATTACTGAGGAGGCTATCACCACATTCCAGAGCTCAGTGCTTCTTTCTTTATTTTACTAGAGAAGTTGTTGGTTTATAGAACAATTAAGCATAAAATACAAGATTTCCAAATACGACCCACAAACAATTTGCATTGGTGTGGAATATTTGTTACAATTTATGATTGTATATTATTATAATTGTACTATTAATAAATGTCCATGGTCTATGAAAATATTTTCATCATTCCAAATAGGAAACCTATCCATTTTAAGTCTTAACTTCCCTTTCTCTATCCCCACCCATACCTAGTAACCTATATTCCAGATTGTGACTCTGTGACTTTGTTTATTCTAATTGTTTCAAATCAGGGAGATTATACAGTCCTTGTCCTTTTGTGCCTGTCTTATTTCACTCAATAAGTGATGTCTTCAAGGTTCATCCATGTTGTCACATGTATCAGGATTTCATTCCTTTTTACAGCTTAATAATATTCCAATGTATATACATACCACAGTATATATCACCTTTTATTTATCTTTCAAGGTTCATGGACACTTTGGTTGTCAAAGCTTCTTTCTTGCTCTAGAAAAATCAGTACTTATAGTGCCTCTTTATACTTCTAGTAAGTTCAGCAGCCATGCATAAAAAGGGTGCACCCTGTTTACCTTGAAGGCCAATGAAGAAAAATCTAATCAAAATATGATGAAAGAAAAAATTTACCTCTAATTAGGTAAAACATGTGTATACAGATAATGAAAATAGGTTATATCTTTTCATTCTGTAATTTCTCTAAAATATCCAAAAGCAAACTTCATTCCTTTTCCCAGAGGTCTAACTGTTTTCTGGTTAATGGGGCAATATTGTAGAAAACTTCCAGAAAGAGAATCAGTCCTGCTGAAGACTTGTGAAACTACCAACATTCTCTCTGTTTGGGAGCATCAGTGTTGTTCAGTATAAGTACAAATAATTATGCTGCCAATGCATAATTAATGGAAATTTATTTTTCATGCATCCAGTGGGCGTATACTTTACTATCAAGGAAAAAAAATAACATAGAACACAGATATCATCTATTCAGAATTATCTAATGTCATAAAGACTATAAAATCCTACAATTCTCAAATATTAAACATTCAAAGAATGAAATATCCAGCTTCATTACTGATTGATTATATAAAGTATATCTTTGATTATATACTGATTTGAAATAGTGTTTCAACTATTTTTTTAATTTAATATTTAAAGGTCTTAGGACATCTCCTTAGAGAAATAAAAAGAAAATACTTGTAAAAAAAATCAAGCAATATATTTAAATTTGGGGTAGAGACATTTGTTTCCAAAGGGAATATTTTATCTTTTCTATTTTAATATTCTAGTGGAATTAAAAAAAAAAAAAATGTGTGCTGTTGAATTTTAGTAGCAAACATTTTTGGTAATGAACCTCAATATTATTGTTCTATGTTCCTTTGTCTTTGCAAATAAATGTAAATATGTCTTTATATTCAAATGTAATGATGTTTAAAATTTGTATCTCAGATGCTATTGAGCACTGACAGGCATTTTACTAGTGGTTGGATATGCAGTTGTGAGAAAAAATATATGTCCTTCCCTTCCTGACTTTAATATCTAAATATCCAAACAACTGTTTAATTACACATTGTGTTAACATGTGTAAAGTAAAAACACAAAGATAAGTTCAGTGTGTTAGCAGAGAGGTATGTGAAAGGAAATGTGGTCTCATCTGAAGGCTTGGCTTGAGGAGGATCTAATTCCAAGCTGTTTCATCTGGTGTTTGGCAGCTTTTAGTTTGTCTTAAAGGAACTGTTGGACAGAGGAACTTGGTCCATGGCTGTTGGCTGGTGTTCTCATTTCCTTGTCAGCTGGGCCCTTCCAAATGAATGTTCCCTTCATCAACTCTTACAAATTGAGAAGGCAATAGAGTTTGCTAGCAAGATGGAATTCAGTCTTTTGTAACCTAACCTAGGAAGTTATTAAGCATTACTTTTGCTGCATTCCATACAATAGAAGCTATTCACAAGGTCCAGGCCTCAGTCAAGGGGAAGGGATTATACTAGGGTAATCCCAGGAATCCAGGATCTTTGGGGATCCTTTTATAAGTCAGCCTACCATTCTGTCTTTCACAAGCTCTGGCTGACAAGGGGTCAGCCAGGAACTCGACTTCCTGCAGACTCGTTGCTGGATCAAATGTAACTTTTTGCCTGTTGTCTGTCTCATCTTCATTTCATAGTACTTTTACTTATCCAAAATGTCTTTCATTCCATAGGAATTTTTTAAGAGCATAACGAGTGTCTTGCATTGAGCTAAAGGCAAAATATTGAGCAGTAATCAATATATCATCCCAAGTGCTTCAGTCTATAGAGGGAAGTATGGTTCTCCTACCTGCAACAAGTCAGTTTCTCGAGTCCTTAGCAGTTCTTGGAATCTGATGAAAATCACATCTGAGCAGGTTGGGAAATTAAGTTTTTCTGGCTCCATGAATCTTTTTGTCAAACCTAAAATTATATTGTTCGGTAATCAGAACTTTGACCTATGATTTTCCTTCAGTTTAGTATCTCTTTTTTATTTATTCCTCAGGGACTATACAACTCCTTACTCTGGTGTGTTTGGGGAGATGGAAAGACCAGAGGATGTCTCATCTGAGAACTTTATTTTGATGTTTTAGCTTTGCTCATTGCAGGATGGAAAGGATGATAACTGATGAGAACTTCCTCAGGCAAATTCTCATGTGATCTTGACCCTTATTTCCAACCCTAGGTCACCATCACAGTCTACCATCCTTACTTTGGAACATCCTTATTTACTTATGTTTCCTTCTACAGTTGTTGGCTGGTTTTAAAAAATTGCACACAGTGGGATCAACTTGAGGCTATAGGGGAACAGGGGAAAATTAGAAAGTGAGTGAGACAGTGAGGGACATTTGGATAAATGAAAAGAGAAACCAAGGTTATTGCACAGGTCCATGACCATTGTGCAGCTAGGATGGTCTTCCAGCTTCTGGTCCATACCCCACCTCTCCTCTGGCAGTCTGGCTGCCTCTACTTCTACTCTTGGTATTGGTGATAGGACAAAAGCCTGATATGGTGACAAGAGCACAGCAATATTTTCTCCAATCTCTGCCATTCCCTTGGCCCAATTGTAATGCTTTGCCAAACACTCAAGGAGGTCTTGTTCTCTGCCCAGTCTCTATCCATGTCCCTTGGTCAGAATGATGGATTTGTGAAGGACATCCCAATACCTATTCCACTTGTGTGGGTCAGTGTCCATGAGATGCTAGTATGAAAGTCTGTGTAGGAGAGGATGTGAAAGAGTGTCTGTTGGGTATTTCACATCCCAGTCATCTCAATCTGCATGTGAAGAATCCCCTTCTCTTCAATCTATTCCTTAGATCAAGGCATCCCACCTCCCAACCACCCATTAATCCTGCTAGAAGCCTAGATGGGGAAAATCAAAGCCTGCATATTCTGGTCATTTCTGTGAGTTGCCATTATATTCCACAAGGGGATTTGGACTGATCAAAATTCAAATAAGCCACACTCCCAATCTGTTAGATGCTCCAGTATTCCTGAGGTGAAACATTTTCCTTCAGCCACGATGCTGGTCAAAGGACCAGTTTTAGACTTAAATCTTCACAACCAAGGGACGGCTTGTAGAAGGCTTCCATGCCTATCATTATGTCCAGTGTCCCCATAAACACACAATCTGAATAAGAACAGTTTGCCTCTTCTGTAAATATAGCTTCATGAAAGACAAACCCACTGTACCCTCCAAGGGATACTACCACACTGTAGCCCCTTCTCCTTCAGAGCAGCCACACCGTTCATAGTTCACTTATGAGCCATGTCTGGAGCTTAGGGAGCACCAAATATCAGAGAAAGCCCATTTTCCCTTCAGAAGAGGATCTCACATCAGCCCCTTTCTCTCCTACCCTACTCTTCAGATTTTATGGAACTGGAAAACAAGAGGAGCTCAGTCTCAGGATGAAAAAAGGGACAGAGCTGACCAAATAAAAACAAATGAGAGACATGTTCCCAATTTCAGGTATCATTTCCCAGCCTCTGCTGCTATGTATGAGGAACTGAAATTAGACCTCTGTATGAAGTAGTCCCTTTGGCATCCTTAGGCCTTGTCTCTGTATCATAGGTACCTGGGAAAAAGCAGAACCCTTTGCTAAGGCTTTGACTCTGCTCCCTCTTTCCTTCTTCCTGGAGACTCCCCTTACTGGATCACAGTGTGTGAAGATGGCACCTTAATCCCTATAAACTGAATATTGGGGTCAAATGGGTTACTGGGTATCTCCTCAAAGAAGTGTCAGCACCTCTTTTGCAATTCTGTTTTATGGTAAATGTTGAAGCCACATAATTTGTGAAAGCTGTCCTGGCTAGTGGGATACAGCTATAGAATGTAGACGCAGGACCTGACACCAAGGTCTGAACACTTAAATGCACCTGAAGTCTGTGTGATTCAGGATGTGTCAGAAAATGTAGATACTAGGGGATCCTCACTTAGAGGATGTTGTCTGGAGATTAAAATGTGATTATAGGGGAGCAAGTTTAGCTCATTGGTTTGAGCACCTGCTTCCCACATATGAGGTCCTGGGTTCAATTCCTTGTCCCTCTTAAATTTTTAAAAAATGTGATGATAATTCCATGATGCAGACTGTGTGCTGCAATTAAAACTAAAGCAACCAAAGCACAACAGAGAGAAAGACCCATCAGCAGCACATGACTTCTGGGGCTCCTAACACCACCGCAGATCTCACAGGTTAGGAATCCCCTGAAGAATGTGGAAATAAGAATGCTCATTGAGTGATCCCTTCTCTATGCTTTGGGTGGATACCAAAAATCTGCACTGGTGTCAAGTGCTTCAGAGATCCTGATGTGGTGCAGAAACTCGAACTTCTTAAAAGAGTGGTTCACAAGAAAAAGACCAGTACTTATGATGGACACCCATCTCCATCAGACAAGGCAAAGGCGTCACTCCAGTCTTAGTCACTCCTCCATCCCTTAACTCTCAGACTATGAGCTTTGAGGTGTCCAATATCATAGTCACCATGCCCTTCAAAGACAGCAATTGCCCTTGTCCATTTATTAACATAATTGGAGAGGGACTATTAAGAGATATCCAAATAAATCATGTGTGGATGCTAATATTCCTGCTTCCCTTTACTATATAATAAAACACCTGATTCTTTCTCATCCTGATGATCAGTGTGAACTACCCTTTCAAGATGCTGCCTCCTGTTTTTGCCTGCCAGACCCTGAACACAATGATCCAAAGTGACCCAGGGGGAGAAACGTTCCCATCTGGCAGCTAGAACTTGTAATTCAATGACACAGTACTTGGGCGCTTTTCTTTCACATAACTTTTAGAACTGAGTTCTGATATTCTTCTAGAAAGTTGTTTGGAATTTTGAGATGAATTAATTGTATCAATTAGGTAATTGACATGTTAACAATGTTGAATCATATTATCTGTGAATGTGGATTTAAAGGAATTGCTAAAACTATTGTTTCATTTTAAGATATAAGGGGAACAATACATGACAAATATCTACCCCACATTGGAAGAAGTAAACACTGAGAAAAGTTAAGAAAAGGAGATGAAGATCAGAGGAGACACCTGGAAGATGGCATTGGAGTAGGTATGCACAGCTCAACTCACAAAAACAGTGGAAGAAGGGCAAAAAGCTCTCAAAAGGAACTCCTTTTGGTATCTACATACCAGAAGAGTGCTGTGCATTGTCCAGGAAGATGAGGGATTGAGAGACAAAGAACTCAGAATAAAAACCCTAACTTACTAGCCCCCATGGATGGGAATGACACCCATCCCCCAACTTCAAGGTAACAGCCCGTATAAAATCCATGACTGACTACAGTCAACTAAGAAGGGAACAGACATCTTCCTTAAGCAGCAGAGTGCAGAGAGTGGTTTCTCTGCAGTGAGTTTGGCCAGCAGAGCCCAATTTAAATCTTAACTCTGGCCAGACCTGAATAATGGTCAAGTGATTAAAAAAGATACCATAAAAAAAAAAAAAATGATACCATGGTAAGATTTGCCAAAGAGCTTCATCTGCTGCCAGGCCAGAAAATTGCAAGGAGAAAAAAATTCTATTTGGAGTCTCTCTTCCCAGATGCCTTGGATCAGAACTATGCCCTATTAGTGAGGCCAAGCCATATTTTGATAACTTAAGCCAGGCAATTTTAAAGGCTTAGAATAATTTGAACCAAAAATCAATGAAGAGCTGTGAAACAAAACCACTAGACAGGATAGAGAAGTTGATCATCAGAGTAAATTCACCAATTTAATCACATGCCTAGACATCAGCAAAAAATTGCAAGCCATACTAAGAAACAGGAAAAATGGCCCAAACAAAGAAACAAATTAAAAACTCTGATGAGACAGAATATTTAAGACAGCTAGTCAATGATAATCATACAATTCTCCTATATAAATTCAAGGAGTTGAAGAAAAATATGACAAAAGAAATAAAGGGTATTAAGATAATGGGTGAGCATAAAAAACAATTTGAAAGCCTGCAAAGAAATGTAATAGAGCTTATGGAAATGAAACATATAATGGATGAGGTTAAAAATAAGACCCTGCAAATTTCAGCCTCCTATTGGTACAAATGTGGAGAGTGGACCCAATGGGTCAGTAGGGAAATCCCAAAGGCCCTCAGGATGAAGAGCAGTGATACTACATGCAGAGCCTGATATGAGAGTTCTGGAGGAGGCCGCAGTGATCTAATCTCATTACATGCAGGGCCTGACATGGGAGTTCTGGAGGAGGTCTTCCCAGGCCTGACCTACATGAGGAGATGTTCAGCAACCTGGACACCAGAATGGGGCTTGTAAGGGTACCCTGCAGGATGGATTGTGAGAATACACACTCAGGAGGTGGAAAGACCTGAAACTTCTCAATGTCCACAGAAGTCAATGTCCATGAGCTATGCAATCAAATGTTCCTAAAAGCAGATGTGTAAACAAAGGCTCCCATGGGCCAGAAAACCTGCACATTGAGCTGCTTTGATGATGGGTCCTGAGGAAGGTGAAGTATTCATGGTCAAGCTCCATGGCTTGCCCTGGTCTTGCTCTATTGAAATGTGCAGAATTTCCTGTTCAACTGCAAAATTCAAAATACCATCAGGCTTTCATATCATCGGCAACACAGAAGGCTGATAGATTTTTGAGGCTTTTCTTGAACTCAAATACAAAGAATATCAAATGGCCCTGAAAAAGGACAGAGAAACCAGAGGACACAGATGTACCAAAATATTCAAGTCCTACAGAGCCAAAATGGATGGGGTGCTGAAGTACAGTTATGCATTTAGTACTTGTCAAGACAGCTCAAGTTGATAAAGATTGTTGTATAGGAAAATGCTCTTATTTCAGTCTATCCAAGGAACAATGAGTGCCTGTTTTTACAGAAGTCTATACATTTTGCAATTAATTACATATAATATGCTATCATAACTGAAATTTGAATTGAACCGTTGGGAAACTGGTGTTACTTAATTGATGCCTTCAAGCATATTGGAGTCTACTCTGTAGCAGTCTCCTTCAAGCATTCTGTTGACCCTGGAAGTAGAATTGCCATCTATTTGCTATGACATAAACATTTAAATTTTTTAGTGTTTTATAGACTGTGTATGTTTTTTGTATCAGTAAAGTAATTCATTATTTAATAAACTTATCCTAATAATGAAAAAACCCTGGTAAAGAAAGGACTACCTCTGTATTATAATGCTGTCACATTTTATGGGAATTTAAATCAAGATTCACTCATCTTTAATATAATAAAAATAAAATATTTTAAAGTTGTAGGAAGTTCTCTTAATATTTAAAAAATTGTCAGGAATCACAGAATTTAAAACAACTCTTGAATAGTAAAACGGGGGCTGTGCTGTTACTATATATGGTCCTCTCTAAATAGCACTTAAAATTTAACTTCATTGCATGCCAGTCTCCTGTAAATGTTTTGTGTGGCTTTGAGAATTTTGTGACTGATGTGCTAACTTCTGTTGCTATTTTGTTCTTCAGTGTTGTTATAATTCAGAATCTTTTTTACCAAACTAACTCACCCAAGTGCTCATTTAATAGTGATGTTAATGTTTATTCTGCAAAATGTGCATGAAAATTGATAATTCTGGAATAAGTTTTTATTTTTCATAAAATTTGATTTTGAAAAAAAATGCATTAGAACAAATTACAAAAATATTTGAAATGCAGAAGAAAAATTAACTGATAACAAGGGAAGAACATTTGAACTTGAAAAGACTGGAGAACAGAAAGAGAGAAGAATGAAGAAAATAGAACAGGGTCTCAGGGAATTGACTGATAATATGAAGCACAAAAACATATATATTATTTGTGTCCCAGGAGAAGAGACAGGAAAAGAGCCAGAAAGAATATAAGAGGAAATAATTACTGAAAACTTCCCAACCTTTGTGAAAGACATTAATATCTTCAGTGAATCAGTCAGAGAAAATCAATACATCACATAAAAAGGAACCTCAATAAGATTAAGTGCTGACCTCTCATCAGAAACCATGGAGGTGAGATGAAAATGGTATAATGTATTTAAGGTACTGAAAGAGAAAAATTGCCAGTCAGGAATTCTTTATACAGCATTACTGTCCAGAAATGACTGTGAGTTTACAGTCTTCATAGATTAATAAAAGCTGAAAGATTATGTTACCAAATGACCAGATCTACAAGAGATATTAAAGGGAGTCCTGCCTTGAGAGTGAGAGTTGGACTCAAATAGTCCATCTGTCCCTTCTATTCAAACCTATATGTGGTGCTAGAGTTTGTGAGTGTACTTTCAGAGACTGGAGTCTTTGTGCTGTCCATGAGCCACCTGGGCCCAGAGACTCGGGGGAGCTGCAACTGCTGCACTGAAGCTCAGTGGACTCAACCAGGACATCTGGGTGAGAGACGGTTCTGGACAGCAGACATCCTGAGGAGTGGAGAGAGTCTGCAGCTGCAGGCAGGATGGTCCCATCCATCTTGTCCATGGGATGTGGGCCCCCTCTCACATGGAGGTGGAGTGGACATCATCATCCCAGACTCCTCAGGATTGGGGGAAGACGTATGGACTAGAGTGGACTTACTGGTATTCTGCTATAGACATATTGTGATTCAAACAATGGAAGAAATTACAACATTGATGTAGAGCCAGTGGTCACTTGATGCTTTGGGGGCAGGGATAAGGGAGAAGCAGTTGTAATATGGGGGCTTTTGGGGGACTTGGGAATTGTCCTGGGTGATGTTGCAATGACAGATATAGGCCATTTTATATCAGCATCTAGCATGTGGGACTGTGTGGAAGAGAATATGGCCTACAATGTGAAATATGGCCCATGTTTAGTGTAAAGCCCCAGGATGTGTATATCCATTGCAGGTGATGTGCTACATTAAAGAAAGATGTTTATGTGGGAGGTGTGGGAGTTGTGGAAGGTGGGGCATATGGGAATCCTTATAATTTTTGTGTAACATTTATGGAATCTAAGTATCTTTTAAAAATTTTTAAAAAGTAAAAAATAAAGGGAGTGCTGCAACCTGGATGGAAAAAAACAAAGGTGAGAGCCTCAGAGAAGAGTGTACAGATGAAGATTATTAGGAAGGGTGATTTAAGGCTTAAAAGAGAAACAATAATAAAATATGACAAGGGAAAGCCAAGTGATAAAGTGGATGAAGTAAGTAAGGCCTTTATAGTAATAATATTGAACATTTATGATTGAACTGCCCAATCAAAAGATATAGGCAGAATGAATTTTTAAAAATGAGCTATATATATGCTGTCTACAGGAGACTCACCCCAGATGTAGAGACGCAATCAGAGTGAAAGTAAAAGGTTGGAGAAAATATTCCATGCACATATTATCCAAAATGATCTGGAGTAGTGATTCCAATAATGGAAAAACAGAGACTGTAAATACAAAACTGTTATAAGAGATGAAGAAAGTCAATATATATTAATAAAAAGGGCAGGGAGAAAAAGACATCTCTATAATAAAAGGTGAAGACTTCAATATACACAATTTAGCATTGGAAACAACATGTGGACAGAGGATAAATAAATTGAGAACTTGTATTATGTTCAATGATGAATGACCCAGGTGTAACAGATATTTATAGATTGTTGTATCCCCAAACAGAAGAATATACATTCTTTTTAAATATATATATTTTTTATTTTTTAAAACATACTTACAAAAATTATAAGGATTTCCATATGCCTACACCTCCCACAACCTCCCACATGAACATCTTTCATTAGTGTGGCACATCACCTGCAATGGATATACACATCCTGGGCATTTGCCATTAAGTATGGACTATAGTTCACATTGTGGACCACACTCTCTCCCACACAGTTCTGCATGTTATATGATGATATAAAATAGTCTATATCTGTCATTGCAATGTCACTCAGGATAATTCCCAAGTCCTGAAAAAGCCCCTGTATTACAACTGCTTTTCCCTCTCCCTGCCCCAAAGCATCCAGTAGCCACTGGCTCCACATTAATGTTGTAATTTCTTCCATTGCTTGAATCACAATATGTCTATGACAGAATACCAATAAGTCCATTCTAGTCCATAACTCTTTCTCCAATTCTGAGGAGTCTGGGATGGTGATGTCCACTCCACCTCCACGTGAAAGGTGGATTATATCCCATGGATAAGATGGATGGGATTATCCTACCTGCAGCTGCAGACTCTCTCCATTCCATGGGATGGCCATTGTCCATCTCATCTCCCTGTCAGTTGTCCTGGGTGAGTCCATTGAGCTGTAGAGTATCCATTGCAGCTCCACCAAGATTCCAGGCCCAGCTGGCACATGGACAGCTCAAAGACTCCAGTCTCTGAAAGTTCACCTACAAACTCCAGTACCATATATAGTTTTGAATAGAAGGGACAGATGGACCATGTGTAGGGAAGACATTTGTATCCAACTCTCTCAGCCTCAGGAGCACAGATTTCAAAGTAGGGCCCACTGATAAGGCACCAAACTCCAGAGCTATCTTCTCTGATATAGGACCTGGGTGTCTCCAGACCCCTCAGGAACCTCTCTATTTGGGGTGATATCTACATTGGAAGCCTATGAGGTCCTACTGAGATGTGCGTAAGCATTACCTCTGGGATGACCTCCCAACTCACTTTGAAGTCTTTTAGCCATATGAACTTATTTGTCTTTATCTTTTCCCCCTTTAATTTGAGTTTTTTTTCCAGTCATATTGCCAGTTGGCACTTGGTAGTAATCCCTTCTTGCCAGGGAAGATCATCCCCTGGAGTCATGTCCCTTGCTGGGAGGAAGGCAATGCCATTCATACACTGAGTTTAACTTAGAGAGAGGCCACATTTGAGCAACAAGGAGGCTCTCGGGAGGCAACCCTTAGGGACCCCATAACAATAGGCTTAGTTTCTATTTCAAGAGCAAAGACTCATAAGGCTAGTCATCAATAACAAGAGCCCATCAATGGATCATCCTTTTTTTGCCAGACACTGCCTCTGCACTTCAGGGACTGCTGCTGCTCCTTGGAGAATGTGGCAGAACTCTCCAGGATGGAAATTTGGAATTCTCTCATTTATTGTGTGATTCTCCACCCACTGTGACAATGTCCCATGAGCATTTAAACAATTTCATGTGCTACAGGATAGATCTTGTGTTCGGTCACAAGACAGATCTCAATAAATATAAAAAGACTGAAATTATACAAAGCACTATCTCTGATCATAATGTAATGAAGCTGGAAATGTATAACAGTTGGAGAAATGGAAAATTCACAAAAATTTGGGGATTAAACAACATATTCCTAATTAATCATTAGGTCAAAGAAGAAATTACAAGAGAAATGAGTAAATTTTTGAGACAAGTGAAAATAAAAAGACAACTTATACAAACTTATTGGGATAGCCAGAAAGATTGCAGCAGAGCAAGGAGCCCCAAGAGTCAACTCATGCTACAGGGCAGTTAGGTAATTTCCCAGAGCTATCCAAAGCAACTGTTTGGGGGCTTCAGGAGACAAAAGAGCATCCTGCAAAATCCTTGAAAGAATGGAAGGAGGAGACTGCACATCTGCAGAGAAGATTCAAGAGTAGAGCACTCAACACCACAGAGGCTGGTGCCCATACTTCACTGGCAGTGCAAGCCACCTCAGGAGATATTCCATGGCTGGAATTGGAAATTTCACTTCCCAAAAAATGGAGGAGGAAGAGACAGTTGGGTACCAACTTCAGGTACTGATGAGAAAATTGGGCTGGCTAAAGTATCATCCTAAAAACAACTACAGTTTGAGCATGTCTAAGTAAGAAAGAAGCCAATAGCTGCCATTATAACTCTGCCCCTGGACTGAGAGGCAGTGTGGGGGACTGAAAATCACAGTGCTGGTAGGGAATGGCTTCTTTCCATCCAGATGTGATTGTAGCTCTTGCCTAATATCCAGCCCCACCTCTGGCAGGGAGGAAGCTGGTGGACCTCTGCCATCCACTGTCAGGAAACTACAGGCCATTCTATGGAGACCAGTGCTCATCCTACTCTGGCAGTGCTAGCCTCCTCAGGAGCTATTTTGCGGCTGGTGATGAAAGCTCCATTTTCCAAAAACAGGGGAGGAAAAGATAGTTGGCCACTGACTTCATCTACTGATTAGAAAATTCAGATTGCTAAATTATAACCCTAAGAACAGCTAAAATTTGAATTTGTCCAAATCAGAAAGAGACTGGTGCCCCCATTTTGGCTCCACCCCCGGCATGAGGGGAAAATCACAGTGATGGTCAGAACTGGCTTCTTTCCACCCAGATCAGACTGCAGCCCTACCATAGGCTTCAGGTATACCTCTGGCAGGGAGGAAGCTAGCACAACCTGCATCAGCCTCTCCAGGTAACTGCAGGTACATTTGGACAACACAGACTGAAAAGTTGGAAGTCTACTGGGTCAACCGATTATTTTGGACCCACAAAGCACAGATTGCTGCTAACACTGGAAGCTCTATTTCCAACCCAGGCAGCAGAGGAAGGGGTGTGAATCATCATCACCCTCTCTGAACAACTATAATCTAGGCCTGCATGATTGGAATTTTTACACATTGCTGTGGCTTTGTCCCTGTCAAAGGAGAAAAGTGGGAGAAGATTCATCAGTCCCTGGGACAATGTAGTGAGCTTGAACTTACACAGCTTATAGCACCAACTACATCTTCAGTTCCTACTACACAACCAGCAAGGGAGAAAGGGCAAGAAAGCCCTAAACTAAAGAGAGAAACTGCACACAGAATAAATACATCTAGTAAGCCAGATGCCAAGACACCAACAAAAAATTACAATCCACACCAAGAAGCAGGAAGATATGGCCCAATTAAAGGAAGAAAATAATCCTCCAGATGACATAAAGGAGTTGAGGCAAGTAATAATAGATGTTCAAACAAATCTCCTTCATAAATTCAAAGGGATGACTGAAGAGATTCAGGGTATTATAATGACATTGGATGAGTACAAAGAAGAATTTAAAAGCATACATAGAAAAATAGTATATCTTACAGGAATGAAAGGCATAATAAATGAATTTAAAAATACATTGGGGGAAGTGGATGTGGCTCAAGTGATTGGGCTCCCATTTACCACATGGGAGGTCCCAGTATCACTTCACAGTGCCTGCTAAAGAGAAGATGAGAAGAAGAGAAGACAAGGAGACACAGAGAGCACACAGTGAATGGGCACAGAGAGCAATAAAGGGAACAAAAAAAAACAACAAGAATGGGAATAAATAAATAAAAATAAATCTTAAAAAGCACATTGGAATCATATAACAACAGATTTGAGGAGGCAGAAAAAAGATTCGTGAATTTGAAGAACTGGCCTCCAAAAGCAAACATAGAAAGGAAGAGATCAGGAATAGAATGAAAAAAATTGAACAAGGTCTCAGGGTAAACAGCAGAAAGAGATGTGCAAACATGTGTCATGGGCGTCCCAGAAGGAGAAGAGAAGGAAAAGGGAACAGAACAAATATTTGAAAAAATAATGTTAGAATATTTCCCAACCCTATTGAAGGACATATATATTGGTGTCCAAGAAGCACAATTTACTCCCCTCCAAATAAATCTGAATGGACCAACTCTAAGACACATACTTATCAAAGGTCAAATGCCAAAGACAAAGAAAGAATTCTGAGAGCAGCAAGAAAAAAGCAATGCATAAAATATAAGGGATACCTAATAAGATTAAGTGCTGATTACACATCAGAAACAATGGAGGCAAGAAGACAGTGGTATGATATATTTAAGATACTACAAGAGGAAAACTTCCAGCCAAGAATCTTATTTCAGGCAAAATTGTTTTTCAAAAATGAAGGCAAGTTTAGAATATTCACACATAAACAGAAACTAAGAGAGTTTCTAACAAAGAGAGCAGACTTGCAGGAAATAGTAAAAGGTGTGCTACTTTCTGAGAATAAAAGACAGAAGAGATAAACTTCGAAGAGAGTTTGCAAATGAAGATTACATCAGTAAAAATAACTAAAAGTCTCAAAAGAGTGGTGAAAATATAATATGACAGATGAATCCCAAAGGTCAAAATGGGTGAAATAAGAACTGTTTTTTACAGTAATAACAATAAATAAATTGAGGATTAAACTTCCCAATCAAAAGACACAGACTGGCAGAATGGATAAGGAAATATGACCCATGTATATGCTGTCTGCAAGAAACTCACCTTAGACCCAAGGATACCAATAGAAGGACACTGAAAGGTTGAAAAAAGATATTCCACACATGCAGTAACCAAAAAATTTTAAAAAGTGTAGTAGTTTTACTTATATCAGATTAAATGGACTTAAAAAGACACTAGTAATATGCAATCATGAGGAAGTCAGGAAAAAAATTCCATTTACAATAGCAACAAAAAGAGTCACATATTTAGGAATAAACTTATCCAAGCATATAAATCACTTGTATTCAGAAAATTACAATGCATTAAGTAAAAAAAAATAAATAATTGGAAGACTATTCCATACTTATGGAATGAAAGACTAAATATCATCAAGATGTTAATTCTATCCACATTTTTAAAAGGTTTATTTTAGTTTTTCTCCCAACCCCTTCTCCGTCTGTGCTTTCTGTGTCTGTTAGTTGTATGCTTGTCTTCCCTTTTATTAGGAGGCATTGTGAACTAAACCAGGGACCTTCCAAGTGAGAAGTAGATGCCCAATTGCTTGAGCCACCTCCTCTCCCCACTTTGTTGTTTCTCTCATTATGTTTTCTTCCTTGTGTTTTTTCTTACATCCGTTCACTGCACCAGCCCATCACATCGGCTCACTGTCTTACTTATCCTCCCCAAGAGGCACTGGAAACCAAACCCAGGGCCTCCCATGTGGTAAGTGGGAGCTCGATCACTTGAGCCACATCCACTTCCCTACCCAAATTGATATACAGATATTCAATGTAATCCCAATAAGAATCACACCAGCATTTTTCTTTAATAAATGGAAAACACAATTATGAAATTTATTTGGAAGGGTAAGTGGTCCCAAATAGACAGAAACATCTTAAAAAGGAAAAGCAAAGTTAGAGGACTCTCATGTCTGTATTTTAAATCATATTACTTAGCTAGAGTGGTAAACACAGCATGGTACTGGCATTAAGACAGACACATAGAGTAATGGAACCAAATTTATGGTTCAGAAACAGAACCTCATATCTACAATCAAGTGATTTTTGACAATCCTATCAAACCCACCCAGCTTGGGCAGAACAGTCCATTCAACAAATGGTGCTGGGAGAATGGGATATCCATAACCAAAAGAAAGAAAGAGGAACCCTATCTCACACCTTATACAAAACGTAATTCAAAATGAATTGAACAATTAATATAAAAGCAAGAACCATAAAGCTTCTAGATGAAATTATAGGAAAACACCTTCAAGACCTGATCGTAGGTGGTGGATTCTTAAAGGAGATAAGAGTAGGACTGAGATGGTCTACTGATGCTTAATGTATGTAGATGTTTTAGCTAACTTTATTGTGAAAGTGTGGAAATGTACAGAGTTGATGGTAGAACATTATAGTGAGTAACAACTGGTATATAAATAGGAATGTGGCTGGAAAGAGTAGCCTAAGGAAGTAAATGTCAATTGAAGGAGAATTACAGAATAATCTATGGACTGAATAACAGTAAACCCAGAGGTGGGTGAGTATTACACATGATGGTACAGATGCAAGAATGTCTTTGTGAGCTAGAGCAGATGGACATCACTATTGCAAGGTGGTGGGAATGTGGAAAAGAATGGGAAAAATACAAGTGGAGTAACCAATGGACCATGGTTAACAGGAATATTGTAATATTCATGCATCTATGCTAAAGATATACTTTGTTGATAATGGGGGATTTTGGAAAAAGTGTGACAAATGTACACTATGGATCATGATTAGTGGTATTAGTCTGATAATATTATCTCATAATCTCTAATAAATGTCCCACCATGGTGTGGTGTGTTGATAAACAGGTATTGTATGGGAATTCTGCACATGTGCATGATTGTTTTGTAAGTTCATAACTTCTGTAATAAAAATATATTTAAAAAATAATAAAAGGGTGGGTTGGGGGAAAATACACTAAATATAAGATATGGACTATAGTTAGTAGTAAGATTTTAATGATATTCTTTCATAATTTGTAACACATTTTCACAACAGTGCAAGGTGTTGGTGTTATGTTGATGTATGGAACCACTGTATGCTGGTATGCATGTTTAGATTGTAAGTAAGTTCACAAATTTTACTATACACTTATTGTTTATGTATGTTCATGTATAAGTGATATAATAATAATGATAATAATAATAATAGGATGAGTTGGGAGAAAATACACCAAATGTAAGATACTTTGATTATTAGTAATATTTTGAGGATGCTCTTTCATCATTAGGTAAAAATGTTTCACAACAATGCAAGATATTGGTGGTAGGGTGATGTATGAGAGCCCTGTATGCTATGTATATTTGTTTTATAAGTTCACAACTATTACTATACTTATTGTTTATGTATGTTTATGTATGAGTGATATCCTTTTATATTTTTAAATATATATATACATACTATAAAGGGAGTACAGAGTAGGCAGAGAGAGGAAATTATCAAAGAACGTTATCAAAGAAATTGTACAAAATTGCTCAGAACTTAAAGGAAAACTTCAAATTTAAAGGCTTAGAATCAAGAGGAATTAAAAAGACCTCACCCTATGGGCCACACTTGTGGGAGATGTTTGTGTGGGATGTGGTGGGAGGTGTGGGAGGTGGGCAACATGGGAATCCCAGTGGGTTCTGTGTAATATTTTGGGTAATCTAAGCACCTCTTAAAATATATTTATATATATATATATAAATAACATTTTTGTAAGCAAATGCACATATATGCATATATATTTATATATCATTTTGCAAATGTTGGTATGTATTGTGAAAATTTTGATTTTTACCCACAATACATAAAAAAATAAAAAAATAATAAAAAAAAAAACCTCACCCTATAACATTATTGTGAAGGGAAGTAGGGTGGGGGCTTGAGTTGGACTCTCCATGGAATTGGGGGGAGGGCTGGACGAAGCAGCAGTAGAACTCAGGGGATTTGCAATCCCCTGGTTAAAACTGCAATGGTGGGAATGTTTTTTTGGCAAATATGGCAGGAGAGGATTACTTGTGCAGGGTGCCAGGGTTGGGATGATATGTGGGGTAGGGTGAATCTGAGGGATGCCTCTGTGGAATATGAAAGTGTTCATCTTGTCATAGTGTGTTATCTCAGTGGTTGGTGACCCACACAATAAACAAGAAAATATTATCTCCCATGCTAGGGAGTCCTGCTATGTTCTCAGTTAGGAGAGCAAGGATCTCTGGAGAACCAAGGCAGTGGCTAAAAAAGAAAACAGACCAATATGTCTAGCCCTCAATATTACTGCATGTAATTATGAACATTATTCTTCAAAACCTGAAATTTAGTGATTACCATAGGCCCTTAGGGGAAGGGGGAGAGTGTGGCAGTTTGATATTATTTATGAATTCCCAGAAGAGATGTATATTATTTCTGTAAACTGGTCTGTTTTTTCTGGGCATGATACCCTTTGATTGTATTAGATGCAGCTGAAATGTCTTTGATTAAATTATGTTAATATTAGGGCTTTGATTCAATCATATCAGTAAGGAGGAACTCAGGGTTGAGTCCCCATGCCCTTGTTGGGCTATATAAATGGATACTTGATTTTAAAAAAAAGGCATATAGAAAAGATACAGATGAAGAGAGCTCCACAGACATGAATGAGAAGAGAACTTTGATTCTGCATCCCTGGGAAGAGAGATGAGCCATTTGCCTGATAGTTTACAGCTGAGGAGAAACAGAGCAGCCAAGCCCTATGCCAGCCTGCAGGTGAGATTGTAAGATGGACCCACAGAGGCTTAAGATGAAAGAGGAAGGCTGAACCCTCACAGACATCACTCACCATCTTGCTTCAACATGTGGCAACTGACTTTGGGTGAGAAATCAACTTTAAGTTGGACTCTTTAAGGCCTTGTCACTGTAAGCTTTTACCCCAAATATATACCCTTTATAAAAGCCAACAGACTTTTGGTACTTTGCATCAGCACCCCTTTGGCTGACTCATACAGGGAAGGAAGAATAGAACAGAGGGAACATAGGGCATTTTCAGGGCATTGGAATTCTTCTGCATGATCTTGCAATGAAGGAAACAGGACATTTTAAATTTTGTCTAAACCTATAAAAGTGTATGGGCAAAATGTAAATCATAATGTAAACCAATGACCATGGTAGTAGCAATGCTTTGATATTCGACATCAATTAAAAAAAAATGTACCATATACATGTAAAACGTTAATATTGGGGGAGAGTGAAGAGTAAGAGGTCTTTGGATATATGTGAATTCCCTATATTTTCTATGTGACTTCTGTAAACTAAAGCTTCTTTGAAGATAAAGTGAATAAAATAAAAACTGGGGGAACATACAGAAGAAATTGTCACTGTACATAAAAGATAACAGATCTTACAGGAATGAAAGACCCAATGAAATTTTATTTTATTATTCTTTTACTTATATTTTTTCTATATTATTTTTTATATAAAATAATTATTTTTAATTATTTTTTTTATTTTATTATGACTTATTTGTTTATATGTTGGCTTTGTTTTTGGGGTGTTTTTAAAAATATTTTTTTTAAAAAATTTTAAAGATACTTAGATTACATAAATGTTACACAAAAAAATAGGGATTCCCATATGCCCCACTCCCCACATCTCCCACACCTTCCCACATAAACAACATCTTTCATTAGTGTGCTACATTCATTGAAATTGATAAATGCATCCTGGAGCATTGCCACTTAGCATGGACCATAGTTCACATTGTAGTTTACACTCTCCCACACAATTCTACAGGTTATAGGAAGATATATAATGGTCTATATCTGCCATTGCAATGTCATTTAGGACAATTCCCAAGTTTTGGGGTGGTTTTGGATCACAGAAGGCTCACAGCTGTGACAGTGGAGGATCATTGGTTAAGGGTGTCCGTGATGGGGGATATATGGGTAGTGGTGCACCTGGGACATGCCTCTATGGCATATGAATATGTTCAAGTGGTCATAGGGCATTGTCTCAGTGGATGCAGATTCACACAATAACCTAAAGATTATTGAATTTCCATCCTGTGAAATCATGCTACATTCTCCAATAGAGTGGCAAGAATCCCCCAAGTACATGGGCAGTGCCTACTGAAGGAGGACAGACCATTATAACAGTCCCTTGATATTATGAACTTTTTCTACTGAAATTGAAACTTAACATAATATTATATATTGCCTAAGAGTTACCTCCTGAAAACCTCCTTGTTGTACAAATGTGGCCTCTCTCTAAGTCAAACTCAGCATATAAACACACTACCTTCCCCCAGGGTTGGGACATGACTCAGGAGGATTAGCCTCCCTGTCAGTGAGGGATTATTACCAAGAACTGACCAGCAATGAATCTGGAAAAAAGAGCTTGACCAAAAGGGGGAAATATTAAATACCAATCAGTTTTTATGGCTAAGAGACTTCAAAGTGAATCGGGAAGTTATTCCAGAGGTTACACTTATGCAAGTCTCAGCAAGATCTCCTTGACTGCCACAGTAAACAGTTCTTCAAACACTGGGCTCCTGAAGGCTCTAGAGACATCTAGACCCTATAAACAGGAAAGACATCTCAGGAATTCTGCACCCTGTCAATGGGCTTTACTTAGGAATAGATCCTCCAAATGTAACAGAGTTATACTTCTTTATAATTTCCCTACACATGGCTCTTCTGCCTTTTATGTGAACCTATAATTAGCACTATACTTGTTAAATATATGTCCAAGAGACTTAAACCTTCAGAATGCTCATTTGCCAGTTTAGACTTGATTCTAAGCAGAGTTGAAACACCTACTCACCAGTTCCTCAGAATCACCCAGGACAACTAACAAAATGCTGTTGATGGACAATGCCCATGCCTGGAAGTGGAAAGTGTCTGTAACTGCAAGCAATAAAGCTCATCCATCTGCCCCATGGGATCTAAGCCTTTTCTCAATCATAGGGTGTACATCACTATCCCAAAATCCTCATGATTGAGGAATGAACAAACACAAAGGGGGAAAGAAACAATGATATAAAAGCAGTGCCAGCAGAGGTTCTGAGAGAAGGGAGAGGGAAGAATAGGGATAACATGGGGGCATTTTTGAGATACTGGATTTTCCTGCATGACATTGCAATGATGGATACAGGCCATTATACATTTTGTCAAACCTATAAAATTGCATGGGGCAAAGTGTAAACTATAATATAAGCTATAGTCCTTGGTTAGTACAATGCTTCAATATGTGTTCATCAATTATAACATATGTACTACTCTAATGAAAGATATTGTTAATGTGGAAAAGTGTGGGAAGGAGAGGGTTGGGGTATATGGGAATCCCCTATATTTTGATGTAATATTTATGAAATCTAAATATTTATAAAACATTTTAAAAATTAAAAAAGACCCTCATCCTAGAATATTATATTGAAATTTCAGATTGGCAGGACTAAAAATAAAAACAAGTTTGTTAAAAAGATTGTTTGTAAATCTTTGGAAATGAATAGAAATATTTAAAGGATTAAACAATGCAAAAGTCTGAACAAAATAGTAGCAAAATGAATCTTGTAACAAATAAAAACATTATACCTCAACAAAAGACAAGTAAACCCAAACAAGAAAACAAAACAAAAAAGAAATATAGAAACAAAATATATAAACAAAAAAATACCCACAAAAAAATAAAATGAATTTAAGTGTTCTCTGAAAGAAAAATAAACCTGTGAGGGATTAAACAACAGAAAAATATCTGAACCATCAGCCAAATCATTGAAAAATATCTGAACCATCAGATATTTTAAAGTTATTAATAATTTAAGGTATTACAATACCTTCAAATAGCTGAGGGAATAGTATTTTCAACTCTGAGTTCTGTTCCTGACAAATTGCCAATCAATTGTGAGGACAGGTAAGAATACTAAACTTTATCTCCCAGGCTCCTTATCTTACAAAGCTCACTGAAGACATTCTCTAACAAGACAAGGAAATCCTGAGAGAGGATATACAATTCAGGAAGCAATGGAGCAAACCCTGACATGAGTTTAGGAACTCTCAGTATGGAGGCTCCACCTCAGGCCTAGGGATGCCTCATTCCCAGTGGAAACAGGAAGTAAGACAGTGCCCAGCAGGGAAGACTTCAGATGGAAAGCCCAAAATGCTGGAAGAAATTAAGGATGTAATAAAAGTACATACTGTAAGAGAAAAGAAAGACAATAAGAAACTCCAGGAAAACAAAATGGTTGGGAGAAAAAAATAAATACATACATAAAACCATACAATAATAGGGAATTTTGGTGATAGGATGAATTGATAGTGTCAATATCTTCTTGACAAGGAGGGAAGCGACAAGATTTTGCTATAATTTAAGGTATTCAGCACTACAATGATAAATAGGAAAGAAACTACAGTAATTATATGTCTACCATATGGTGAGGATATAGGAGAGCAGGGCAGTACAAGCAGCTCATACTTTCTGTCCAACAGGTGGGAACAGATGAGGTCAGGGGGCCCTGGAGGGGGCGATCAGAGGAGAAGCAACTCTTTCCTTTCATTTTAATTCCCTCTACACTGTCTTACTCCTTAGCCATGTGCATATTTCATTGTGCAAAATATATTGAATTTAATTGGAAATAACTTCAGGAAAAGTCTCTGTTCCAGTGACACAAGTTCTGGATCTAATTGGAGAATACTGGACAAAAGTGAACATCCTGACCTTTCCACCCTTCTGCACCCTCAAACAAGTGGTGAGGGGGGAATGGCATCTGTCTCAATCAGACCCACCTGTGGGCTGGGATCATCCAGAGCAGTGAGGGACACAGCTGCAGTAGGGTCCTGATGCCACATCATGAAGTCGAGCTTTTGACCATGGGCCAGCTGAACACTCTTGAAATAAACTTCCATGGATGACATCAGTGTGAGGGGCATCAGCCATGATCCTGAGATGGCCAGTGAGGGATCTACCAGGTTGCTGTTGGCAGTCAGACATCAGAGGCCAGGCCCAGGGCAGATGTGGTGTCAGGAGGCAGCATGAAGTCCCAACCTCCCCACCAACATCTCAGTGCCCTACAGAGACATGTGGGACAAACAAACACCACCCCTCAGTGGGCAGAGGCTCCTGTAGGCTGCCATTTCACTAGCCCTATTTCACAGGTGGGAAAACAGAGGCACAGAGAGGACAGGGGAACCTCTCCAAGGTCGTACAGCAAGATGGGACCTAGCCTAGAAGTGAAACAGCTGGGAAGCCATGAGAAATTTTGATGTCAGAATATTTAAAGGGAAAGGAGGAACAGATGCACAAAAGGTCATGGGCAGGCCAGAATGGGTCATGGCCCTGGCAAGGGCTTCAGCCCTGCCCCAGTCAGCCACATTTACCACCAGCACCCTTGTTATAGCTTTAAATTCATCAAAGGAGGAGCAGTGGGGGCACAAGCAGTGCTTGGAAACAGCACAGGGAGTAGAGGAGGAACTTAGAAAAGGTTGGATTAACTAACCCAATGACATTTGAAAACACAAAATACTAGAAATATATGACAGTGACACCTGCACATTATACTTCTTTCTAAATCAGCCCTTCTGTTGTCAAAAAGAAGCTGCCCCCACCTACAGCCATGGGAGCTCCTTCCATCCCAGGGCACTGCTTTCTGTGCTCAGCCTCCAAAGGACCACCCTCTCCCAGCCATGCAGTCCCATCTTCAGGGCAGAGCAGGGGCTGAATATTTGAGATGGTCCTGCTGGCCATGGAGACAACAGTACCTGGGAGCCAATCACTTTGAGAGGGTCTCATTTCCAGCAAAATGAGAGACATGCCTGTGGGGAGTTCATGGGAACAACAACTGCTGCACTACTGCCACCTTGCAAATGGTCCCCAGAGCCCATTTGAAAAGCCCTGGCATCATGAGGCTGACAGAATGACACCCCTGTGGACAGCACAAACCATCCCCAAAGGGGCACACCTCCATCTGTGGGTCTCCCCAGGTGTGGCCAAGCCACCAGGGCCTCTATACCTGACCTGGTGACTTTTCTCTCAACAGTGGAAGAAGCATAGCTCAGAGAATAACCAGGAAGGCTTGGGGTCTCCTCCTCCAGAGTGCTGCTAAGCCCTCCAGCTCTCTCCTACACCCTGCATGGTGGCCCCTGAGGGGTGAGACCCCCACCTACTGAGTTCACACCTCCCCATGGGCTTCTCTCCCTGGTGATCCCTTGCTTGATTTCCTTCCCCCCACATGGTAAGTGCTCAGTGACTGCACACAGGAGATGCTTAAGGTGCATGGATTGAAGCCAGCTGACTGGCAATGTTTTGGTTCCATGTGGCAAAACAAAACCTCTGTGTGTGCAGACTCTCCAATCATGGCAGGGATGTCCATCAGATAATAAGCCCCTGTTCTGGAGCCACCAAGTCACAGTAGATGAGGAAGTCTCAGGAGACCTGAGGCAGCCGCTGGAGGGGACATGCCTAGGGGAGATACCGGGGGAGAACAGCCTGGGGGTAACTTTTGTCCATAAAGAGCTCCCCAAGGAGGGCCAGCTTAATGGAGAAGCACTCTAGGGGAGGATTGTCCTGTGAGGGAGTAGTCTTTGTGAAGAGCATTCTAGGGGAGAGCAGCTTGTGGGAGAACATCGTGGGTAGCAGTCTAGAGGAGGGCAGTCTAGGTGGGAGCTTTCTATGGGGGCATCCTGGGGAGGAGCAGCCCAGGGAGGGCACAGCTTGGGGGAAGCAGCCCACCCTCTACTCACCATTTGGGCCTTGTTGGGGCTGGTGCCCACACCCAAGGTGAAATCTTGCAGCTTCTGGTGAACCTCTCTGGGGAAGTTCTAGCTCTTCAGACCCTCTGGGCAGAGGGAGGTGGGTGGTGGGTGCCTGGACAAGGAGAGTGAGGGGGCAGGTTATGAGAACAGGGACCCCCAAGTCTGCTCCCCCCTATCCCCTCTTACCTCTCTATCCTCAGTCTGGGGAGAAGGTGGGACCAGTTACCTCCCATAGACTCAGAGGTGCATAGGCAGAGGTGCTGGCCACCTGAAGACCCCAGCTGAGGACTAAATGTCTAGAGCCACAACAGGGCTCACGATCTCCTTTTGAATCACTCCTGAGCCCATATTTTTCCCAAGACCCTGCTCACTCCCCATGCAGAAGCTTGGCACTCAGCTCCTTTCTGGGGAAGAGCTGATGAGTGTGTGGGCAAAGGATCCACTGTCAGTTATTCAGCCACTGCTCCCCTAGCTGTCCTCAAGGGTGGAGCCAGAAAGGGCAGGACCCTGAGTGGGTGGGACATAGATTGGAGGAACCTGGAGTGGACAGGACCCAGAGTGAGTGGATCCCAACCTAGGCAGACCCTGAGTGGGTGGGACCCTGAGTGGCTGGGACCCCAAGTGGGCAGCAATAGGAGTGAGTTGGAAGAGGACTGGGGGGACCCACAGTGGGGAACATAGTGTGGGGGGCCCAGAATGGGGGTAACTGGAGTGGGGGACATGGGGTGAGGGACCCCAAATGGGTGACACTAGGAGTGATCAGGAAGCAGAATGGGAAGACAAAGAGTGGGGGTTTCCTGGAGGGGAGAGCCAGAGTGGGGATATCTGGAGTGGGGGACATGGATTGGATAACCTACTCACCCAGTCAATGGCTCCTGGAATTCTCACACTGGGCAGAGCTGTGCCCTGTGAGCTGAAACCCCTGCCCCTCTCCAGAACCAGTCCCCTCAGGTGATGGCCCCCACCAGCCCCTTCCTTCACCTGCTGCCTGCTGGGAACAGCCCCTCCACACCTGCCCCTCCTCTCTTTTCCTCTCAGGCCCTGCTCTGTCTGAAGGGGAGCTGGAGCTGGGGGCTGCAGCACCAGTCCACCCCAGAGCATTCTCCCACCCTGGCCACCTCAGCTTCTCTCCCTTGTCACCTCCCTTCTGCCCCTTGGGTCCCTGGGATTCTGTTTGGGGTCTCATCCTGTGGTCAGTCCTGCCAAGTAAATGACCCTCAGATGATTCAACACATGCAGGGTCCCCAGCCTCATCCTGCACCCTCCTCATTGCCAGCACCAGTGGGCAGGGTTGGGAAGCAGCCTTCAGGGCCAGTAACTCCAGCCCCCATGCCATGCCAGCCCCACTCCCTGGGCAACCCCTCTTGGTTGGCTCCCAAGCCTGCAAGCACTGGAGGCCCTGGGACATCAGTGCTGTCACCATACTCACTGAATCTCCCCATGCCAAACTCCACACAGACACTGGGCTGGGGCAGCCCATCCCCCACCACACCTGAATCCTCTGCCCTGCTCCCTTGTCACAACCCCAAGCTGGTCACACACACCCACATTGCCCAAACCATTTAGGGAAGACACAACAGCCAATGAATTTCCAGCAAATACCTTTTCAGCGGATGCCCAGCACCTAGGATACCTGCCCATCTGCCTCAATGATGCCATCACCCTTCTGCTCTCCCTTCAGACGCCCATGTCCCCATTGCTCATGGCCACTGAGGACCTTGGTGCTAATTTCACAGTGATGGAAAGTAACCAAGTGAGAAGTGCCTCCCTGTCCCACACCCAGCCTGCTTCCAGGATGACCACCAGACCCTGGGTGGATTTCACACCCAGACTGCTCCCAGGATGACCACCAGACCCTGGGTGGCTTTCACACCTACCCCTGCCTTGTCCATGACTACCCCAAAATCCATCTCCTTTCAGCACTGTCAGCCTTTCTTCTCCAATACATTCTCTTAGCTGGGGTGTCAGCAGATCTCCCATCTCACACATTGGTTTTTCCAGCCTACCCCACCCCTCCAGCTCCCTTGTGATGCTGCTCCCCACTCCCACAGCACCTCTCAGAATGATTTAGACTCCTACTGCTGACTCCATATCATACACTTTCCATGGCACACTCCAACCTACCTGCCACATAACAGCATCATGGCCCAGCTCACCAGCCACCTTCATCCAACAACCCTCCTGGACAGAAACTCATCTGCTTGGCTTCTAGAACTTCCTACCATTCTGATGTCCCTCTTATCTCACCCACCATGCCCTCTAATTCCCCCTCTGCTAACACCTCCTTACCCCACTCTGTCTAGAAAGTTCATGGATGAGACCCTGAAGGTCAGAGAAGCAGGGTCTCAGCCCTCAGCCATCTCTACCCCCTCTCACTGCATCAGGTTGAGCACAAACTGACACAACAACACCTGCTAACAGTTGTCAACATTGAAGTAGGGTGACAGTTCCCACTGCTCTTCTCTCTACTTCTGTGTATATTGGAAATTTCCATAAGAAAAAAGTGATGTGCAAATAGCTGTCTGCTGAAGCCTTGATATCCAAGTGCCTATTGAACAACCCCATGGAGGTCTCCACATCACACACCTAAATGGAACTCCTTTCCTCCCTCTCAAAGTCTCTCCCAGTGTCCAGAGATGTGGACAGCTTGATGAGGAGCACTGCGCCAGAAGCCTCCTGCCATTTCTTTGGGACAGGAGGGCAAATAGATCCCACATGTCAAACCTGGCCAACAACCTGTTTTCCTGTGGCTCAAGAGCACAGAATAACTCTTACTCTTTTTAAGAGTTCTAAACCACCCAACACACACAGACACCATGTTGCTCTCACTGTCTACCCACTACCTGGAAAGTTGCTGACTCCCATCCAGATGCCAAGACCCTCACATACCCTAGCTGTGGGAAACAATCCTTGAGATTTGGCAGAATTTGGCTCAGAGTACAAAGACAGAGTGTCTGGAACACCAGAGACTTGCTCAAGAGGAAAACCGTGCAAGCACTGTCTGGACCCTTGCTGATGCCAAGAGCTCAAGGGTAAGATAAAGATATATTAGAGAAACAGACCTTGCAAGCAAAGTACTCCTGGTTAAATTCCAAGAATACCTAATCAGTGACTGTGCTTCTCTGCATGTAACAGAAACTTTAGTCTGCTAATAAAAGCACTTGGTTGTCTGTGCTTCAGGGCTAGACAGTGGAGTTCTGGCAGCCCCCTGACCCCAGCTTTCTCTTAAACTCTTTTTTTGTCTTTCTTATATCATGGTACCATTTGTCAACCACAACACCTGGCCTTGTCCTGGCAGCACTCACCACCATGCCAGCCCAAGGTGATACCATCCCTGACTGATGATCCTGAGCCCCAAACTCCCTGCTCCATGG
Source organism: Tolypeutes matacus (assembly GCA_026826555.1). Taxonomy (NCBI): domain Eukaryota; kingdom Metazoa; phylum Chordata; class Mammalia; order Cingulata; family Chlamyphoridae; genus Tolypeutes; species Tolypeutes matacus. The sequence continues at coordinate 316,855 of JAKSZT010054086.1, read as the reverse complement.
GCCCTATGTTTTCAGTCAGACCTTGACAGACAGAGTAGGTGACAAGTGTCATTCGGTGAGGGCACATGGTAGGTGCTGGAGAAATGCTGGCTAAGGGGACATTTGTTCATATGTTCTGTCTCTTCCCACTGCATTGGGTTCTCCTGCCCCACCTGTGATTTCAGCTCCTGGGCTATGGGGGATGCCCTTGTGGTAAGCATAATTCTACACCCAAAGCCTACATCTTCCTGGAGGCACCCTGTGGGGTAAACACTAACTCGTGCCCAGAGCCTACCTCTACCTGGGGGAACACAGTGTAGTGGGCACATACTCATGCCCAGTGCACACCTATTCCTGAGGGAGCCCTGTGGAGTTAGCACAAACCTAAGCCCAACACACCCTTCCTAGACAAGCTCCATGAGATAAGAACAAACCACACCCAGCACCTACATCTTCTTGGAAGAGCCTTCCTCTTCCTACAGTGGAACCTCTGCACAGGGATCAGTGTGGCCACACCCAGCCTCTCCCTGTCCAGCTCACAGTGGATGTGATTCCAGAGCTGCACCAGCTCCTGACTACCTCCCAGCAGAAGCAAGAAGCCTGGCTAAGGAGAGGATGCTGATTCCTGGTTGTCTTAATTTTCCTGGAGTGCATGAGAATTGGAACTCATGCTCATGACCTCCAGGAAGGAACCATGCCTGGGACTGGGCCTTTTGGAGTGAATTCTACTTCTGTTGTCTACAAAAGCACCTGAGTGGCCAAGTGGTTAAGGCAGAAAATGGCCAGGGCACCATCCCTGCCACACACCAGCAGTGTGGCCTGGGAGCTGGGTCATGACATGGGGCCATGGAACATGTTCACATCATCCTCAAGAGGGCCACACTCCTTGGACCCCCTCAAATATCCCATGAGTTGAGAATGGCTCTAAGCCTACTGGAGGGATTATGAGGCAAGGAGAAGGCAAAGAAGGCAACAAATGGGCCTCTGATCCCATGTCCTGGGAGAGGGGAAGCATGACCCCTGGAGGCTTGACCCACATCTGCTATGAAGGACCTTCACCTCCACAGCAAGGCTGGTCTCAGGCTCTATACTCTGGCTGAGCAGGAAGAGTAACCCTGTATTAGTCAGCCAAAGGAGTACTGGTGTAAAATACCAGAAATAGTTTGCTTTTGTAAAGTGTATTTATTTGGGGGTAGAAGTCCACAGTTACCAGGCCATAAAGTATAAGTAACTTAACTCATAAAAGTCTGTTGCCATGTGTTGGAGCAAGATGGCTGCCAACATCTGCAAGGGTTCAGGCTTCCTGAGTACATTTATCTCAAGACTCATCACTTCTGCTCTCTCCACAAGGCTTGCTGCAGAGTATCCGGCAAATGGCTCATCTCTCTTCCCAGGGACTCTGCTGTGCCCAATTGAGCCTTGTCTCCATCCTCATATATCTGCTTCTCTGTGTGTTTGCTTCCCAGGCTCCAGGATGGAAACTCCAAACTCCCTTCTCTGTGGTGCAGTTTCACTGTTATCCCTTGCTCCCTTGGGGGGTAGGGTCTCAATATCCTACTGACATGGCTCAATCAAAGCCCCAATCATTATTTAATCAAGTAAAAGTGAAACCTCTGAAACCAATATAATCTAATATGACCAGAGAAGCAAACCAGTTTACAAACATAATCCAATATCTATTTTTGGGATTCATAAACAATGCCAAACTGCTACAGACCCCTTTTGTGACATCATACATGATCACTCACCTTGGAATGACCTGCTTCCACATATGGGAATTTCCAGTTAACATAGGATGCATGGCCTTGGCCCAGGTGTGGTGCCCACCATTTACTGAACTCCATTGGCAACCACAATGAGCCTTCCCATGGTTTGTTCAGACATTTTTCACCACAATCACTCACTGAACCAGTGTTCTTGGGACTGTTTTGTTGAAAATGCCAGAATTTCTTCTGGAGTCATTGAGAATTGCCCAGTGTTCTCTCCAGGACACTAGATAAACCCTTGTCTCACTGGGTGGGGGTCCTCATGGCTTTGGGAATCCCACACTGTGTGATGCCACACCTCTGGGATAGTAGGTCACCATGACCTTGCCTGCCTGGAGACTTCAGGGACCCTTCACAGAACCTCTCCACCTGTCCTGTCTGAGCTGCACAGGCCAGAATCATTCCTGTTTTGGGCAGGGTTGCCTCAACATGGGGGAACCTCTTCAGAGAGGCTGCCTGAGACCACCTGATTGAGCTGATGACACTGCTTTTTGCCCTACTGCCCCTCTGCCCCAGGCCCACCTCCAAGAGCAGGCACATGGCCTGGGGCTGCTCCTGCTGAGCCAGCATGCATGTGCACACCAGAACCATGTCTTTCCTGTCCAGCAGGTGCAGACAGAGCAGACTCTCAAGCAGGGACTCCAGCAAGGGCTTCACCTGGGTAAGGTCATCCTGCAGATACCAGGACAGCCTTCCTGCAATGGCCACCAGTTCTGCAGCTGGTGGACAAGAGTCCCTGCTCTCCTGCAGCAGCACCCAGAAGCTCTGCATGGCCTCTCAGTCTGGGGATCCACTTTGCCAAAACTGAGAACAATCACTGCAGCACTGGCCTTGGTCACCACACAATGCACATGGAACCACTCTCACCCTCTTCATCCTCAGACCACCTCCATGCAACCCACCTGAGTAAAGGCAGGGGTGGGGGCCATATGCCCTTGAGAATTTCCTCCCAAACCCCCAAATAGCACAGTCCTCAAGGAACACTGTCTGAGGACCATGATTGTGCCCAGGATCACCCTGCACAGCTTATCTGTCTCTGAAACTCTCCTCTGACCCCTGGGCCATACTGGCTCAGGCAGCTGTGGGGCCCATCCCCAGCATGGTCCAACAATGAAAAAAGTGCACAAGGAAAGGAAAGCCCCTGCTTAGCAATGCTGCTTGTTGATTCTGGCTTGGTCATGTCCTGCCTGTGTGCTTTGGCTTACTTGCCTTCATGGTAGCTTGTGAGGTGGTCCCTAGAGCTGCCCCACTTGGCAGGTGTGGGCATCCAGCTCAGAGAGTTTAGGCAACTTCTTAGGGTCACCAGGCAGGTGACCCCAGCAGGCTGGCCTCTGTGTCCAAGCACCAATCCATTTACACATAGAAGGCTACTCTGCCCCCAATGAGGCATGGGTACACCCCCATCTGGAACCTCCAGATCTAGGCATTGGCTGGTGGGATGCTTGGGCTTTCTGCATTTTTCCTATTTATACAAATTTCACTTTGTACACTGTAGCAGTTTGGCATTATTTATGAATTCCAAAAATAGGTATTGGAGTATGCTTGTAAACTGGTCTAGTCCTCTAGGTGTGATTAAATTATGATTAGGGTTTTGATTGGGCAATGTCAATAGGACATAAATAAAACTACACGGCAGAGCAGAGGAGTTGGAGTTCTGATCCTGAGTTTTAATGCTGGAGCCCAGGGAAGTAAGCTCACAGAGGAGCTTGGTCTTGAGGAAGGAGAGAATGCCCCATGAAAAGAGACAAGCCATTTGCCTGAAAGTCTACAATTGAGCCTGGAGAGAAACAGCCTCTGGAAGAGAACCAAAGCCTAGAGAGCCTGATCATGTAGCCTTAAGAGAAAGCAGAAATCTGAAAATTGACAGCCATCTTGCTCCAACATGTGACAATAGACTGGTGAGGGAAGTAACTTATGCTTTATGACCTGGTAACTGTAAGCTTTTACCCCAATTAAATACCCTTTATAAAAACTGACCAATTTCTGGTATTTTACATCAGCACATTTTCATATCAAAACCAGAAAAAGGGACCAACTGCATCTGCCTGAGCCTGCCTGATACCCATGACCTTGCTCATATACCCAATTCTGACACATGCTCTGTCAGAGAACTGGAGTATGCTGAAGTGTATCTCCCCCTGGAACTTAGGTGCCTCCTAGTGCCTGCCTTTCCAAACAGAATACCTTTGTTTGCATCTTAACTTTCTTTTCTATGAAATGGACTTTTGGGAGTGAAACTAAATTGGAGTGGGATATAGAAATTAAAATTATTCACTGATATGCCAAACTACATTTCAAAAGGGCAGCAAGAATCTACATGTCCTTAGAGGACAGATAGCTGGGCCTGTCAGTCTTGTCACCCGGTGGTCTGCTCTGTCTCATTCTCTCCATCCAGGCTGAGCATGTGCAGGTGTCCATGAAACTCCCAGGCTGGTTCTTGCCAAGCCAGCTGCTGGTCCCCCTTCTCTCTGCATGGTACCCCACCAGGATGATTTTCTTTAGTTTTCAGACACCACCTGCCAGCTTTTAGTGCCTCACTGTCCCCAGACTTGGGACCTTCACACCCAGGTGTGACCATGCTCTTCTGTGCAACTCAGCAACTGCAGGAAGCTCTGGGCTTCAGATAATGGGGCAGAAGACCCCTTACCTCTTATAAAAAGAGTGGTGCTTCCAGGACTTCCACTGAGGGAGGGCTCCTCTCACCACCCACATTTGCTACAGCACAGACACATCCCCACCAGACCCTTGGAAGAGGCAGGGAATGGGGAGGGAAAGCTGGAGGCAAGACTTCCACTTCAAGTGTGATACAGAGACCAGAAATTAGGATTGGAAAGGGATTCATTTGTGGACACTGGTTTTCAATTGGGCCCATGGCCATTCCAGGCCTAGATATTTAAGGAAGGATTGGAGTAGAGGAAACCTGTTGGGCACCTGCACTGCAGGAGACCCCCACCTGCCCAGCACCCCAGTATCTGTTAGGAAAGGGCCACACATGCCCCACATCCTACTGTGGTGGTCCCACTTCTGAGCACTGGGGGGTCCTCCTTCAGGGGTTCCATATGTCTGGCCATTCTTCCAGCTGCCCCCACCCAGACTCACCCAAGTGTCCTAGGCTCAGCCACTCCCTGCCAACATTTCCACACTCAGGTCCAAGCATATGCTCCAGGTGCCTCTGCCCGCTGTCCGGTAAGGCCTGGGTGCCAGCAGGGCACCCTCAGCCAGAGCTGCACAGGATTGTGGGTGCTACAAATAAGGACTGTGTCCACACTCCAAATCCTCCCATTTGGGCCAACCCTACTCCTCATTCTTGGTCTGCATTGCTTCCTGTGCTTGGGACATGGGGTCGACCTTGGCAGTTTGCAAAGCCCTGCAGAATTGCGGTTCTCCCAGGAAGGCACTGGGCCTTTCCTATCAAAGGTTCCAGACCCCATAGTGAAGAGCCATGGACAACCCCGTGCCCCTCTGAACTTCTTGCCCTCAGACATCCTCTCTGCATCCCTACCCTGAGCTCTTCTATGATCTCCCAGGACTGAGTCCTGCTGGTGTGAAGCATGTCCTCAGGGCCCTGAAGGAGAGCCCACCATTCAGACCGGGCCCCTGGAGAGTGGATGCTGGTGGCAGGTGGGAGCAGAAGTGCATACAACCCAGTAATCTGTGAACAGGACAAGGGGTGCTGGAATTACCACCCTTGCAGTGGGAGGGGATAGGGAGGGTGGGGAAAGTGATGAACTTTGAACAAACCCCCTCCTTTTACCCTAAGGTACTCTGCAGAGGCAAGGTTGGTTCTGGAGGTGCTAGTTGCAGGAGGGGCCAGGATAGGAAATCCCTTGGCTTATAGCTCCATGGCATGCACACTCCCTGCTCTCTGTGGCCTGCACCACCCCCTCTGTCTCCTGGGAGCTGGACAGGAGGAGGATGGCACCTTTGCAAACCCAGACTCAAGGGATACAGCCAGCCAGGACTGAGCAGAGGCTCCTGTGGAAGATGCTAGTCCTTCCACCCCAGGGATGGTGTGAGCATCTCTGATGGACAAGCTGGAGGGGCCAAGAGGGGCAAAGCAGGGCTCTGCAGGGTGACCTTGGAGACTTTGAGCTTTACCCTAACCCCTGAAGGCCGGACCTCTCCTTGACCCTGGGCTTGGGGGCTCAGCTGCACAATGGACAATAGGGAGGGAGGGTTGAGGATATCCTGGGAATGTTAAGGGTTCTCCCTGACCTGCTCAAGTAATTGGCTTAAGACATCCAGTGAATATGTGAATGGTAAAACTCATGGTGAATATCAAGCTCTCCTTTGAAGAGTTTGCAGTTTTAGGGAGCAAATAAAAGGCTGGGTTTTGAGCCTCCACATGACCTTCTCAAGGTGAGAGATGGAGGCTTTGCACTGGCTTTTAAAGGGTGGACCAGGGACACCTGGGAAGAAAGAGTTCTGACTTCATGGTTTAGTGTGTGCAAAAGAGTTAGGTAGGAAGGTAAATAGTTTAGCATTAGTTCAAGTGAAAATCTGAGAACACTCCATGGGGCTAGTGGAAGGTTTGCTACATAAATCATGGATGTGCAGAAGGTGCACTTGGAGTTGGAGGTAGACCACTCCCTGGCTTGAAAGGTGATCATGATACATTGTACAATAAAAATGGTGCTCAGTGAAACAGCTTTCAAAACAGGAACCCACCTGGCAAGCATAGAGGTAAAGTGATATGTGCCACATTACTAAACCCCGATTGCTACAGGCAGGATGAAATAATGAGGCATATTAATTTTCTCCATTTTGTTTATCACTCTTTTCTGACTTTTATAGGGTAATATCATGGTTTTCCATTTTAAGTTTTTTTTTTTTTTTTTAAGAAGTTGAAAAGCAAATCGGGGGTATTAACAAGATTGGGACAGAGCCATCGTGACCAACTGTACTGAGGCTTAAGCATTGGACAAGGATGGAAAGTGGATGGAAATGAAAGGATTTCTGTCTGCATTTGAGCAGCTCTTTGGCTGCAGGAAATCTCCCATTTACAGAGAAACTTTCTGGGAATGCCATCTTGGGGCCTTGCATCTAGGACTCTCTAGGTGCTCAGTGAATATACTCCTCATCACCCATAAAGCACTAATAAATTTTAACCATCAATGTAACCTTCCAAAATGTCAAATAAAGTACCATGCACTATTAAATTAGATTTAAAAACAATTCCACAAATTTTATGATTCTAATTTTCATTGTTTGAAAAACAGTAACTTTTTGTTTGCTGTGCACTCAATTAGTCCCAAGTAAGATGTTTCTTTTTACAAGATGTGTCTTACTTAACATTTTGAGATAGGCTGACTGTTCCCTATTTACTATCAAGAAACAGGTCCAGTAAATTTTAAAACACTTTCCAAAAGACCTCTGCCAGTAAGTGGCAATTCAGATTTTGAACCCATGATTGTCAGACTCTAAAGCCCACACTCCTAACATCAGCACTTCAGGACAAATTCTTTATAACCTTCATATCTAATGGAGCTTAGTATATCAGCAAAAGGCAGTGCCACCATGTATTTAACCAATTCCCATTGCAAAGCTAGGCTGTCTTTCACCTTCTCCCTTCTCTCTAATGTGAAATGTAATCATTAGCACATCTTAAACACACTTGCCCAGTATTTCTCAATCTATTCTCACTGAACCCAGATTAGATTACGGTAGAGTCTCAGGTCAATTATGAAATAGCTGTGTGTCTTTGGGCAACTTACTGATCCTCTGAAAACTAGGGATAGCAATAGGATCAATGCCTTAAGTTTGAGATCTTTTGCATCATGACATCATCACCATTTTGTTTCCTGTATACACTGTTGATTCAACACATTCAGCATCTGGTAGTACAAGTTCCCTTATTTCTGTCTCCTTTCATAAATTTTCTGGCAATCCCTGCATTTTCTTTCATCATAATTAGTTCAGCACAGTTTTTAAAAGATTCCTGATGGACAGAAGGCTGGATGTTAAGTTCTTTAGGGGTCCCTGAGTAACTAGCAGTACTATTTTGTGGGTATAAAAGATGTTAAAAGGAAAAGCTTAAAGTCATTTATATTAATAAAAGGAAAACTAAAAAATGTAACATGAAACTGTATAGTATAGTAAATCCACATGTGAAATATGAATATCGGTAAAATTGCATATATAAGACCATTTTTCTTTGAAGGTGAACAAATGTTATGTTTATACTACAAGATGTTCTTATCAGACAAAAAAAATCCACTATGCTAAATGAAAGAAACCAGACACAAAGTACTACATATTATATGATTCCATTTATATAAAATGTAAATATAAATCAATTTATAAAGATGAAATTAAATTAGTAGTTATATAAGGCTGGAGAAGGACTGCTAAGGGAATTGGAATTTTTCTTTTTGAAGTAATGAAATTGTTCTAAAAATTTTTGTTATGATGAATACATGACATTGTGATTATACTAAAAGCCACTGATTATACACTTTGGATAGATCACATGTTATGTGACTATATCTCAATAACACTGCTTAATAAATTTATAAATGTGCAAGAATAGGCAGAAATAGCAGTTATGTACAGCAGGGGAAACATAGAGAGATTGAGATGTGAAGAATTTTCTTGCTTGATTATTTGTCTGTTTTATGTTTGTTATTATTATTATTGAAATAATGAAAATGCTCTAATAACAATTGAAGTGATGAATGCACAACTATGTGATTATACCAAATATCATTGATTTTACACTTTGGATGAATTGTATGCTTTATTAATATGTATCAATTTTGTTGGGCACAGTCTTTCTGGACCCTTTGCTGGAACAAAATCCCCAGGACCCAGGCTTCTGAGTAGCTCTGTGTGAAATAGGCACCTGCCAGGAGAGGAGAAAGAGTGTTCGATGCCCAGTGTAGAAGTTCATGGAGGCCAGAGGGAAAACAGATGGAGCCTGAGGGAGTAATTGCATCCTTCCTTTCTTGGGGGCTGGACATTGTCCTCAGAAGGCAGACTGGGGTGGGGGCAGGGAATGGGAAAAGAGGAATCTCAATTTACAATGTCCCCAACACTAAAACAGACACTTAGGTATGACCATTTTTCTTGCTGTAACAAAAATGATTTACACTTCAATCATTGCTCAAAAAGTCAGATGTGTTTGGGAACCCTATGCCTCCACTTGAAACCAGATATTTTTCAGTTGAGACAAAGCCCTGCAAGGCCTCTCTCCTGGGGTAAGGTCCAGGCTTCCCCTATGAAGTTCCTCCTCTATCATCCTGGGCTCCAGCCTCACTCCTCAAGGATCCTGCAGATGGGGGCCTACTCTCCCTGCACCCTGGGTCCACAAGACCAGACCATGCTTCCCTGAATACTCTTTCCTCCAAGCAGTCCAGGAAGTAGGGTGAAGTGAGTGAGGCATCAAAAAACTGAGT
>JAKSZT010054086.1:201654-289242 GCA_026826555.1 Tolypeutes matacus | reverse complement strand
TTTAAGATTTTATTTATTTATTCATTTATCCCCCCCTTGCTGCTTGTGCTCGCTGGGTCAGCTAACCACGCCGCGCGGGCAGGCTTGCCTTCACCAGGAGGCCCCGGGAACCGAACCCGGGGCCTCCCATATGGTAAACGGGAGCCCTACTGATTGAGCCACAGCCGCTTCCGACATCCTTAAATATTATGACATGAAGCTAATACAATTTGTCATGTGATAAGGGAAAAGGTTGGGGAAGAAAACAAAGATATTCATTTTGTGTATACATACATTCATACTCAAGTGCAACAAAGAAGAAAGATTTATGACTACAGCCCTCATTCCTCTAACTGGTCACTAGCACTTCAGCTGGCTGTGGTTCTTTGCCTGATGGGGTCACCTAAGCTTTCATTCCTGAAAATTCCAGGCCATTGTTAGTTCTGCTTGGATTGGGTTGTTGCGATTTTCCATTGACTTTAATCCCATGGTATGGCAGTAATAGGAGACACCCTAGAGGATCTCCTGTATTCCAGGCAAACTTTTCTTTACCCTTTTTAGGTAGATGCAGTTCTATTTCCCCTTGATAGTGAGGATCAATCATTCCAGCCAGTTCAGTAATTCCCTTCTTTGCCTGTTTATTCAGAGGTAAGAGGAGCCCAAGTTGGATAAGGAGCATTCTTAATTTCCAGCTCAATGAAATCATCATGTTTTCTGGTGGAAGCATTCTTCCTTTTGGGACTAAGACCTGTAGACCAGAAGAGCTTAAGGTTGCAGGGACGGCAAGCAAAAATTTTCCTAGTGGATTACTAGGGGTAATCATCAGTGCTATTGCAATAATGTAGCATCAAGGTTTACAAAGATACCATATCAATGCCAAGGGTCAATAGGGAATTATAAGGCGGTTGGGGATCTGTCTGTTTTGAAGTAATGAAAATGTTCTAAAGTTGACTGTGGGGAGGAAAGCACAACTCTGATGAAAGAGAGTTATGGAGCATACACTTTGGATGAAATTTACAAAGCATGTGGCTGTATAACAGAGTGAAACCTGAGGTAGATGATGGGCCAGGAATAACAGTACACATATGAGAATATTCCTTCATGCACTAAAATAAATGTAAAATACCAATACATGGTATTTTCAATAGGGTGATTTATGGGAAAAATACACCTAATATAAGTTATTGACTATTGTTAGTAGTATTTGAATGTTCTTTGATCAGTTATAAAGTGTTCCACAACAATGTAAGATATGATTGGTGGAGGCTGTATGCAAATACTATATGTGATGCATGATTGCTTTGTAAACTGACTTCTCTAAGAAAGATGCATTCAATCTAATTAGAAAATATAATAAAAATGAAGTACAATTCTCCCTAACCACTATTTCCCAGGCCCACACAACTCTGCCCCAGTTGCCTTCTTATTTCCTCCTTTTCCATCTATAAAAAATAAATTAGAGTCCTAATAATAGTGTAATTTGTCTATACATATGCTAGAAAGCCTCTCAGACTGAAAGTAGAATTCTTTTGTTTGCTCATTCATTTACCCTTCATTTATTCATTCATATGTTAATTGTCTCCTAACTGATAAGAACTACTTTTTAAGTGAAAGCCTAAGTGAGCTTCATACCTTTACTCCAAGCCCTTTATTTTCTTTCTTCTGGCCCAGGGGAAATCAGATCTAAGAGAAATCAGAGGAAATCTGTCCCAGGAGAAATCAGAGCCCTTACAACTCAGCTCCCATGAATCAGAAACAATTTTCCTTCCATCCTTACCTAAAGACTTAGAGAAAGACCTCTTCATCCCATACCACTGTATTAACTTGACTGGGTGAATATGGACAAAGAACAATTTCTGAAGAATTTTTATCTCACCTCCTAGTTGTAGGTGATGTCTTAAACCCTCCCAAGTTAGGGAATCTAATTTAGTTGGGAATATCCATCAATAAATAGCCAAATGTGCTCTCCCTTAAGAAGATCTCAGATTGCCAACCTCATAGAAGCATTGTTGGAACCTGAATAAGTGCCAAGACCACAGCAACCCTTGTGTGACATCATCAGTGACACAGCTCAGTTCCATGGGCCATGTTTGACCCTAAAAATGGCAACATGAAACATTGAACAATTGTTGAAGCAGTAGATTGGTTGTGGGGAAACAGAAATTTTATAATAAAACTAAATGGAAATTTCTCCCTGCTCTCAAAGAGGTGACCATCCATTGGGTGGAGAGATAGGGGAGCAAGGAATGAGAACTTACGATGATGGGCTGTTGCTTTCTCCCAAACCTCTCATTTGACTCTGGTTGAAACCCATTTCTCCAAACCTGTTCACAAAATGTCTACTCAGAACCACTCTTAGTTCCCTTTGCCTCTGAGTCTTCACACAGGCTGTTCCCTCTAACTTGAAGACTTCCTCTCCCCTCCCTTGCCCTGGCTAACACTGCCTCAGATACACATGGTGTTTAAGAGAGTTGATTGAAGCCAAGCTCCTGTATTTGGGCCCAGCCCCACCCCTCACTGGTCATGTGATCTTGGACATTTCATTTGGGCTCTCTATCAGTAAAGTAGAGAAGACTTTATCCATCTCACAGTGGTGTAGTTGGGATGAAATATGTTAATATATGTGAACAGTGTGAACAGTGAATGGCTGGTAGAGAAAAAGATCATGTGAATGCTTGCTGTTTTTATAGTTAGGTCATAGTTTAGTGAGCTTATCCTGACAAGATTTTCATTTTTAATGAATGTATTCAGAGCACACAATTATTCCACATTGTAGCACTCACCAGGCTTCATGGGATATTATGATTCACAAATCTGTTTTCTCCAAATGGACTATATCAACTTCAGGCAAAGACCGGTTCTATCTCATCATTGCTGTTCTAGAAACTATGAAAATATCTGACACAAGGTATGTTCAACAAATGTTTAGTAACTCCTCCAAAGGTCAGAACCTTTATTGAAATCCAGTAGATTGGGATTGTGTGATCTGACTGTTGGAGGTGTCTCTGTTCTTCTTATTGACACTGAGACTCAAGAAATGCTATTGTGAATGTCCTTATCCCTTCCATGTATCCCTTTGGGGCCTCTATAACAGGGCTGTGATTGTCCACACAAAAAAGACTGAGCTCAGGACCTCAGTGATTCAACCTGTCTGGGAGGTTTAGGAATACATTCTGGTAAAAATCCACCATTCTCTGCTTGAGTCAATCCTCTGCATTACTCTGGAGGCCATCTAGAAAAGAACTAGAAAATTGTGGAAAACACTTGAGGAAGGATTTAAGAAAGCTGTGGGCAGTGAGTAGGAAGGCACCTGATACCTAGGACACAAAAAATCTGTCATCTGGGGAAGAGAGTGGCTTGATTTATATGCATCCAGAAAGTAGAACAGGGACAAGTGCTTGGAAAACAAACAGCAAAGGAAGATCTGTGCTTGTTCATGGATGTAGAAAAATGTCACAGTGGACCATCCAACCTCTACAGACTTTTCTTGCACCATGAACTTTGGCATCAGGAGAATACTTCACGTTTCTAGAATGTTCTGTGCCGTTTTCACCTCCTAATCATCCACTAATATTTATACTTTATAAATTTAGTTAGAACACTATTTCCTGCTTGAAATCTTCCAAACCTTACTTTTTGTAAAATTTCCCATTCTGTTGTGGACTGCATTGCACTGAACAAACACTCTACATTGCTTGAAAGATGCTCAATTATATTACTTGTTATATTTAGTTGCAAAAAAAAAAAATGGCCATGCAGTCTTCCTTCCTCGGTCCCTATGTCTTATTTTTTAAAATATTAATTTTATTTATTTATTCCAGTCCCCCTTTTGTTGTTTGCACTTGCTGTCTTCTCTGTGTTCATTGTGTGCTTGTCTTCTTTTTTTAAGGAGGCACCAGGAACCACACCCAGGACCTCCTGTGTGGGAGGGATGTGCTCAATGGCTTGTCACCTGTGCTCACACTTGTGCCTCTCATTGTGTCTCTTCATTGCATCATCTCACTGCATAATCTTGTTGTATCATCTTGTTGCATCAGCTCACCACATCAGCCCATCACATCCACTCACTGTCTTGCTCATCTACTTTAGGAGGCATCAGGAACAGAACAGGGACCTACCATGTGGCAGGTGGACACCCAACTGATTTAGCCACTTCCATTTCCCAACCTATGTCTTCTAATGTGACTTTTCAGATACTTTTATCAAGAGCAGGAGACTTTATCCACTCCTCAAGTGGGGCCAATATTATGATTGCTTTAGTCACTGGGACTGTAACAAATCAAATAAAAGCAGAGAAATGTAAGTACTTGTACAGTGAAGTTGTCATCTTCTTGCTTTTTGAGGACTGAAAATCCACGTGTATGAGTAATGACTTGCTTTCTTGATGATAAAGACCATAGAGAGAAAGGATGCAGCTATTGCAGTTGAGTTGATTTTAGACCAGCTGGCCTCCAGCTAACCTGACAGCAAATTGCAGATCTGGGTGCATTCCAGTTGAGTGCAGATGAATAAGAAGATATAATAATTATAAATATATTAACTTGTGGTAGTTTGAGACTGCATGTACCCCAGAAAATCATGTTTTTAAACCTGGTCCATTCTTGTGGGTACAAACTTATTGTAGGTGGGACTATTAGATTAGTTTACTTCAGTAAGGCTGACCCAAAGTAGGTCTTAATCCTCAAGAGTCCTTTAAAAACAAGATGGATATATGAGGTAAATGGCCACAGATGTAAAGAGAAACCCCAGTGGCTAAGAGAGAAGTATTGAAGGCCAGAGGCTGGAAATCAGCAAAGTACAGAATCACAGACAGAACAACACACAAAACCTAAAAAAGAAAGACACAGATTTATCAGCCAGAAGCTGAAATCAATGGAGCCTAATGGAGAAGGCAGAGACCAGTAGAAATTGCCATTGTGTCCTGTCATGTGACAGGAGTTCAGGATCACTGGCAGTCAATCTTTGGGGAAGATAAAGTAAGAAGCATCTTCAGGACTTTGTGTTAGGCAATGGTTTCTTAGACTTTACACCCAATGCATGAGAAAAAAACAAAAATAATAGATACATGGCTCTTTATAAAAATTAAAAGCTTTTGTGCCTCAAAGGAATTAACATGAATGTAAAATGCCAACCTACACAATGGGTGAATATATTTGGAAACCATATTTACAATAGCAACTAAAAGGATCAAATACCTAGGAATAAATTTAACTAAAGATGTAAATCACTTGTATGTAGAAAATTAAACAACACTATTAAAAGAAATGAAAGACCTAAATAAATGGAAAAATATTACCTGTTTGTGAGAATATTGGAAAAATTCTTTTGGCAATATGGCAGGAGAGGGTTACTGGTTTAGGTTCTTGGATGTGGGGGGCATTTGGGACGAGACAAACCTGGGACAGTCTTCTAGGGAGTGTATGCATGTTCATCTTGTTATAGTGTGTTGTATTAGTGGGTGGAGAACCCCATAATGAGGAGAAAGTTGTTGGGTTCCCATCCTGGGGAGTCCTTCTGTGTTCTCAAATAGAGGGCTGGGAGTCTTTTGAGAGCATAGGCAATGCCTAATTGGGTAGGACAGGCCAGTATGTCAAGCCCTCAATGTTGATGCAAGTAGCTATGAATCTTGTTCCTCAAGGAATGAAGCTTGGTGGTTCCTAACGGTCCCAAAGAGGGGTAAGAATGAATAGAATAGATGGAACATGGGGCATTTGGGGGTGTGTGTGTGGAAGTGTTCTACAAAGTCTTGCAATGATGGATACATGGCATGTTTAAATTTCATCAAAATTTATAAAAGTGTATGGCTCAAAATGTAAACCATAATGTAAATCATTGACCATGGTTAGTATAATGTTTCAATATTTATACATTGTAACAAAAATATCATCCACATGTAAAATATTATTAATAGGGAAAAAGGAGAAGGGAGAGAGTGTTGGCTATATGGGAATCCCCTATCTTCTGTAAATGACTTTTCTGTAAGCTAAAGCTTCTTTGAAGACAAAATGGAAAAACAAAACACTGGGAGAATAAACAGAAGAAAATGTCACTGTACATACAAGATAACAGATCATAAACTGATGAAAGACATAATGTTAAAAATTATATTTTTATATTTTGAAATTATTTTTTGCTATCCCAAATTTTTATTTTTTGGATTTTATTTATTTTTAAAACTATATTTATTATTTCATTTTCTTATTAATTGTATTTGCTTATTTTCTTAGCTTCACTTTTGAAGACATTTTGGATTAAAGAAGGGTTACAACTGTGGCAGGGGAGGATCATTGGTGCAAAGTGTCAGTGAGGGGGGATGCATAGGAGGAGGTTCACCTGAGGCATAGCTATAAAGCATATAAATTTGTTCAAGTGTTCATGGGGCATTGTCATGGTGGGTGGAGAGCCACACAATAACCAATAGAATATCTAATTCCTATCCTACTACATTCTCTAATGGGACAGCAAGATTCCCCTGAGTACAGGGGCAGTGACTAGTGAAGGAGGATCGATCATTGATGTGCATTTAATATTAATGACTGTCTTATGAACCTTTACTTTTGAAATTGAAATTTAGACTATTATTATAAGGTGACTAAGAGTTTCCTCCTGAGAGCCTCCTTGTTGCTTGAATGTGGCTTCTTTCTAAGCCAAACAGCAAACAAATGCATTACTTTCCCCCCACTGTGGGACAGGACTCCCAGAGATGAGCCTCTCTGGCAATGAGGGATTATTACCAAGCACCAAGAAGCAATGCAACTCAAAAAGTCTTTGACCAAAAGGGGGAAATGATAAAGACAAATGAGTTTATATGGCTAAGGGACTTCAAAGTGATTAAGGATGTCATTCCAGAGGTTATGCTTATGCACATCTCAGCAGGAGTTCATTTACTTCCAAAGTAAATATTGCCTCAAATAACAGAGATATCCATACAATATATACAGGACAAATAGCTAAGGAGTTTGGTGCCCTGCCATTGGGCTGTACTAGGGTATTTATGCTCCCTAGTGTGACAGAGTTGGATTCAGTTATGGGCTCCCTACACATGGTTCTTCTGCCCCTTCTATTTGAGTCTATACATAATGCTAGAGTTGCTAGGTGTATGTCCAAGTGACTGAAATATTTGGACTGTCCATGTGAAAGCTAGGCCCTGAATCTCAACATAGTTGCAATGCCTACTCTCCAGTTCATTGGACTAACCCAGGACAACTAACAAAGAGATGATGTATACAACAACCATCACAAGGAACACAGATTGTCTGCAACTGCAAGCAAGGTAGTCCCATACATTTACTCATGGGGGTCTAAGCCCCCTCTCAATTAGAGGTGGAATGGGCACCATCATCCCAGAATCCTCAAGATTGGGAAATGAACAATGGACTAAAGTAGAATTACAGGTATTTTAGTATAGACTTCTTGTGCTCCTAGCAATATAAGAACGTTATCATTGATGTAGAGGCAATAGGCACTGGAGGTTTTGAAAAGAGGGAGAGGGAAAAACAGGTGCAATATGGGGACACTTTTAGTGCTTGGGAATTGTCCTGGATGATACTGCAATGACAGATTCAAACCTTTATATATTCTGTCATAACTTACAAAATTGTGTGGGATAGAGTGTAAAGTACAATGTAAACTATAATCCACACCTAGTGGCAATGCTCCAAAATGTGTTCAATTGTGAAAAATATACCACACTAATGAAGGATGTTGTTAATGTGGAAAAATGTAGGAGAGTTTGGGAGTGGGGCATATGCGAATCCCTTATATTTTTCATATAACATTTATATAATCTAAGTATCTTTTTAAAAAATATATACAAAAGTATATTTTTAAAAAGCTCCATTTCCCAAAAAGAGGGAAAGAAAAGAAAGTTGGGCATTGACTTCAGCTACTGATTAGTAAATTCAGCCAGCTAATGTATAATCTTAGAACAGCTAAAGTTTAAACCTTTCCAAGTCAGAAAGAGGCAGTAGCTGCCATTTTAACTCTGCCTCTTGCATGAGGGGAAGCAGAGTGACTGAAAATCACAGTGCTGGTAGGGACCAACATGTTTCCACTGATATCATATTGCAGCTGTAGCATAAATCCCAGTTCCACTCTGGCAGAGAGGAAGCTAGTGGGATCTGCACCAGCCTCTCTGGGAAGCTGCAGGCCATACCATGGAGGCCAGTGCCCATCCTACTCTGGTAGCATGAGCCACTCCATGGCTGGAGTTGGAAGCTCCATTTCCCATAAATGGGGGAGGAAAAGATGGTTGACCACTGACTTCAGCTACTGATTAGTAAACTCAGCTACCTAAAGTATAATCCTAAGAACAACCAAAGTTTGAAATTATCCAAGTCAGAAAGAGACTAGAAACTACCATTTTAACTCTGCCCCTGACATGAGAGGAAGTTGGGCTGACTGAAACGTACAGTGAAGTTAGGGATTGGCTTCTTTCCACCAATATCATATTGTAGCCCTAGCCTAGGCTTCAGCCCTACCTCTGGCAAGGAGGAATCTTTGGGGACCTGCTACAGCCCCTCTGGGTAACTGCAGTCACTTTTGGCTGGCACAGACTGAGCAGTTGGACACTAGTGTCTCCATCTCCACACCCTAATAGGATAGGAGAAGATCTGTGTTTCATTTGCTTCTCTGGGGAAGTGCAGATGCTTTCAGCCTACATGAACTGATTTGTTGAGTGCCTTTGATTCCATCTTCACCTCTGCTCCCAGAGGGGTGGATGCTGTTGCCTCAGCCTCTCAGGGCAACAGCCAGTAATTTGGGCCTGCACAAACTCAACTGTTGGACACCTGTGGCTCCCACCACCAATAGGACAACAGAGGGACTGTGTTAACTGCAGGTGTTTTGACCCACACAGTCTAAATAGTCAGACAGCTGTAGCTCCTTCCTACCCCCAAGTAGGATAGGAGGGCATCTAGGTTTCCTCAGACTTTCTGGGCAATGGTGGGCACTTTTGACCTGCAGAGACTGAACTATTAGATGCCTGTGAGTCCAGACTCACCACCCAATAGGATAGGAGGTGACTGGTGTTTCTTCAGCCTCTCTGGGCAATGGCAGGTACTATTAGCCTGCAGGGAATGAACTGTTGGGCATCAGTGCTTCTATTCCCATCCTTAAAGGGCTGAATGGACAATACTCCCTCAGCCTTTCAGGACAACTGCAAGTGTATTCATTTCACACAGATTACTTTGTTGGGCACTCTAGAGGTTCCATCCCCACCCCTGGCAAGGAGGGGGCAGTGCTATGTCAGTCTCCTTGGCCAGCTGTGGTCATTTGGGACATGCATGGCATAGATTTCTGCACACACCTGCAGCTCCATGCCTGCCCCAAATAGGGGAGCTTCATGTATCTCTCTGGGCAAGTACAGATAGGCTTGACATGCAGAACTTGGATTATTACATACAGCTGTGACTCTATACCTACCCTTGGAAGAGGAGAAAAGTGGAAGAAGCTTCATCAATTACTTGGGCAACACAGGGAGTTTCAGCCTTCATAGTTTACAGCACCAACTACATCCTCGGTTCCTACTACATGAACAGCAAGGGAAAAAAGGCAAGAAAGCCCTAAACTAAAGATAGAAACTGCACCCAGAATAAATACATCTAGTAAGCCAGATGCCAAGACACCAACAAAAAACTATAATGCATACCAAGAAATAGGAAGATATGGCCCAGTTAAAGGAACAAGATAAGCCTCCAGATGATATAAACGAGTTGAAACAACTAATCATTGATGTTCAAACAAATCTCCTTAATAAATTCAATGAGATGGCCAAAATGTTTTATTTCACCACTATTAGGGAAGTATAAATCAAAATGACAATGAGATGTTATCTCACACTGCATAGAATGGCAGGAAACAGGAAACAATAGGTGCTTGAGAGGATGTGGAGAAATAGGAACAATCTTTCACTGATAGTGGGATTTTAAATGGTGTAGCCTCTGTGGAAGATAATTTGGTGTTTCCTCAGGAAGGTAAATAAAGAAGTGCCAAATGATCCAGCAATTCCATTACTAGGAATATATTCCGAAGGACTAAAATCTGTGACACAAAGAAACATCTGCACACCAATGTTCAGAGCAGCATTATTCACAATTGGCAAAAGATGGAACAACCCAAGTGTCCATCAACCAATGAATGCATAAACAAAGTGTGTTAAATACATATGATGGAATACTATGCTGTAGTAAGAAGAAATGAAATTGGGATACATATGATAACATAGATCAATTTTGAAGACACCATGCTAAGAGAATTAAGCCAGACACAAAAGGACAAATATTGCATGGCCTCATTAATATGAACTAAATACTAAGAATAAATGCATTGAGTTAAAACCTATGTTATTAGGAGATAAGAGGAGGGCTGAAAAGACCTACTGATGATTAATGTATATGGAAATTTTAATTAACTTGACTATAAAAGTGTGGAAATTTTTCCTACATTTTCTTCTAGTAGTTTTATGGTCCTGGCTTTTATATTTAGATCTTTGATCCATTTTGAGTTGATTCTTGTATAGGGGGTGAGATAGGGGTCCTCTTTCATTCTTTTGGTTATAGATATCCAGTTCTCCCAACACCATTTGTTGAAGAGACTGTTTTTTCCCATCAGCGTGGGCTTGGTAGGTTTGTCAAAAACCAGTTGACTGTATAGGTGAGGGTTTATTTCTGGATTCTCAATTCTATTCCACTGATTGATATGTCTATCTTTATGTCAGTACCATGCTGTTTGCATTACTATGAACCAAATATATTGTGTAATATATTGTTTGATTCAAAAAAAAGAAAATTTTCATGTATCCATTACATTTAATTGAGAAAGGTATATATTTATTCATCTGTGTTTACTTTTTAGTTTTTAATTGTTTATGTTTTCAATTATTAAATGTACAAAATAAAGTTAAAAATAAATAAATAAATAAATAAATAAATAAATAAAGTGTGGAAATTGATAAAGTTGATGATAACACATAATAGTGAGTAGTAGCTGGTATATAATTGAGATTGTGCTGAAAAAGGTAGTCTAGGGATGTAAATGTCAATTGAAAGAAAGCTAGAGAATAATCTAGGGACTGAATAACACAGTGAAATCAGAGGTGGATGAAAATTGTGGTTGATGGTAGAGATGCAAAAGAGTCCTTCTGTGAGCCATAACAGATTTACCTCATTATTGCAGAGTGGTGGGGATTGTGGAAAGCATGGGATAAATACAATTGTGAACTATAGACTGTGGTTAGCAACAATATTGTAATATTCTTGCATCAATACCAAAGATGTACAGTGTTGAAAATGAAAAGGTATGGAAAAATTGTGTCAAACATATGCTATGGAATATATTTGGTAATAGTCTGATGATATTATCTCATAATCTGTAACAAATATTCCACTACAGTGCGGTATGTTGTTGAAGAGGTGTTGTATGGGAATTCTACACATGTGCATGATTGTTTTGTAAGTTCATAACCTCTGTAAGAAAAATATATTTTAAAAGAATAGGGTGTGTTGTGGAAAAAATACACCAGATGTAAGATATGGACAATAGTCAGTAGTAATATTTTGACAATGCTCTTGCATAGTTTGTAACAAATATTTCACAACAATGTGAGGTATTGGTGTAAGGGTGATGTATGGGGCCCCTGTATGATGTTATGCATGCTTGTTTTCTGGGTTCACAACTTTTACTCTACACTTATTGTTTATGTATGTTCGTGTATGAATGATATAATGCAATAAAAATATATTAAACAAACAATAGCAGGTGAAGTGGGAAATCACAAATATGTGGACATTAAACAATACACATTCTTAAAGAACCATCTTGTTAAAGAATACAAGGAAAAGAGGAAATATCTTGAGATGAATGAAAATGAAAAAAACAAACAAGCAAAAAAAAACTTATGGAATGCAATGAAGACATTGGCTCAGAGGAAAATATATAGCTCTAAATGCTTAGATTTTCAAAGATTAAAGATCTCCAAACAGTAAATTAACTTCATACCCAGAAGAAATAGAAAAATGTGAGCAAAGTAAACCCAAAGGGACAGAAGGAAACAATACAGATTAGAGGGGAGGTAAATGAAATCAAGAATAGAAAAATAACACAGAGAATCAATGAAGTAAAAATTTAGTTCTTTGAAAATACCAATAAAATTGACATATATTAGACAGACTCACAAAGGTAAATAAAGAGAGGATGCAAATAACAAAAATGGATATTACTGCAGACCTTACAGAAATAGAAAGGATGATGAGGATATTAAGAACAACTCTATGCCAACATTTAGATAAATTTTTAAAAGGGACAAATTCCCAGAAACATACTAATTGCTGCATCTGATTCAAGAAGAAATAGAAAATTTCAAAAATCCAAGAAGTAAAGATTGGGTCAGTAATCAAAAACCTCCCAAGAAAGCAAAGCTTAGAACCATATGGTTTCATAGCTGACTTAAGAAGACATTTCTACAAATAAGAACTACCATATGACCTAGTGTTCTACTTCTAGATATATTCTAAAAAGAATAGAAGAACAGGAACTTGAACAGAGAGTTGTCCAGTGGTGCACATAGCAGCAATAGTCATAACAGCCAAAAGCTGAAAACAACACAAGTGCTTTGGTTTACTAGGGCACTAAAATGTTTCAGACACCATGAAATGGGTCAGTTTTTAACAATGGGAATTTATCAACTTACAAGCTTACAGTTTTGAGACTGAGAAAAATTTCCAAACCAAGGCATCATCAGATGATGCCTTCTCCCTGAAGACAAGCTGCCAATAATCCTGGACTCCTTTGACACATATCAAGACACATGGTGGCATTTTCTGGTCTTTCCCTTCTCTTCCAGGTTTTGTTGCTTTCAGTTTCTTCCTTTTGTGACTTTCTCTTTCTCTCTCTCCATATTCACCCGATTTATAAGGCCCAAAGAGGTTGAAAATGAAAGAATGGAAAACAATACTGGAATGCTGCAAGCAAATGGTAACCAATAGCAAGCCAGGCTAGCTAGTCATATTAGATAAAATTAAATCAAACAAGTTTGTAACATATCTGTAAAATGGTCAATATATCAAGAACATATACTAATTATAAATATATATGCAAGGAACCACAGAGCACCAAAGTTATATGGACAATAAAAGTGAGAGTTTTGAAGTGAGAAATAAGCAGCTCTACCATAATATTTGGAATGTTCAGTTTCCCACTTTAACAAATGCATAGAAGAACTAGACAGAGGAACAATAAGGAAATAGAGGTCTTGAACAACACTATAAACCAACTAGATCCAACAGAATATACATTCTTCCCAGTTGCATATCAAAAAATCTCAAGAAAGAAAATGGTACCCCCAAGCATATACAGAAAAACGGAAATCATAAGTATCTTCTTTGACAAAAGTGGAATGAAAATAGAAATCAATAAAAGAAGGACAAATGGAAAGTTCATAGATATGTGAAAATTGAACAACACAATCTTCAACAACAAATGTGTCAGATGAAATCAGAAGGAAAATTAAAAAGGCTTTGGGGTAAACAGAAATGAATACACAGCATATCAAAATTTATGAGATGCACTGAAAACATTGCTAATAGAGAAATCTATAGTAATAAACACCTATATTAAAAAGGAATAACTATCTCAAATCAAGAACATAATTTTATTTCCTAAGGAAATACAAAATAAGAAAAAACTAAACCCAAAGCTCAAAGAAGGAAGGAAATAAAAATTAGAGCAGAGATGAATTAAAGAATATAAAAACAATAGAGTCAATGCAAATAAAAGTTAGTTCTTTGAAAAGATCAATAAAATTGAAAAACCAATAGATAGACTAAAGTAAAATTAGTAAAGAAAGTGATGACATTACTATGAACCTTACAGAAATAAGATGGATTTTAAGAGAATACTATGAACTATTGTACCCCAAAAGATTAGATATTGTAAACAACAAAGATGATTTCCAAGAAACACAATTTGATCTTTTTATAATATTTACCATTAAAAATGTATTATTCTCAAAAACGAAAGTTGTAATGCATATTTTTAAGGAGGAATTTTATGTAATTAAGTATTATATTTAATTGTTACTCATATTTTTATGATACTCTTTGTCTTTCTGGTCTGGCTATTATGCAACATTCTTGCAGGAAGTCATGATCACTTTAAACCAGGGTTGTGCCAGTGAGGGAATTATACTGGAAAACAAAACAAACAAACAAAAAAAACACAATCATCTGCCCTGTAGTATTTAAGTTTAGTTTAGTACAGATAACTTAAAGTAAAATTCACAATTTGTTAATTTGTCTACATAACAAGAATTCATCAAAAATACATGTTTATGCATTAAAGAACATTATCAAGAAAGTGAAAAGGCATTCTACAGAATGGGAAAAATAGCTGCAAAACGTATATGTATGGGTTTGATATCCAGAATATATGAAGAATGATTACAACAAAACAACAACAGCAAAACAATTTTTAAAAGAGCAAAAGACATGAATCTACATTTCTCCAAAGAAGGTATACAGACCTCCAATTAGAAAATTAAAAGATGTTCAACACCATTAGTTATCAGAGAAATGCAAATTAAAACCAAAATGAGATACCACTTCACACCCATTATGTGGGGAGGTTTCTTGGGTTGGGAGATGATTTTGTTTTTATTTTTATTTATATTTCCCCAAGAGTTACTGGCACCTAGGTTGAAATATATCTCAGATTGAAGGCATTACC
Source organism: Tolypeutes matacus (assembly GCA_026826555.1). NCBI lineage: Eukaryota > Metazoa > Chordata > Mammalia > Cingulata > Chlamyphoridae > Tolypeutes > Tolypeutes matacus. The sequence goes on along the minus strand of JAKSZT010054086.1, from coordinate 274,542 downwards.
TTCCTCTAAACAAGTGAAAGTTATATCTCCTCCAATTTCCAATTTCCAAATCTTAATTAATGGTTCCATTAGGCATCCAGGAATTAATTCTACAACCCCCTTTCAGTACCACAGAAACCCAATGGAGCATTATTATTTTCTCTGCACTGAGTACTATTGTCATCCTCATCACCACCTCAATCACACACATACATATGCCCACACTTTATTTATTTTCCTTCAGTGTCATCTTAAATATTTGCTCTGAATTCCTCCTTTTTCTGAATTCACCTATGAATGAATTTATACTCCCACCTATGTTAGCTTTTTCCTTCTCTGGCCAAATTCTCTTGAACAGAACCCTACTTCATCTTCAGGCAATACTTGTATTTTGTCATTTTATGTTTATTTATTCATTGATTTCATTGACTCCCATCTTCCCCATGTAACTAATTGAAGAAAAATAGACCCTAGAATCTTAAAATAAAAGTGGTTCACCTCTGACCATTTCATATGAATTAATTTCAGAGGAATTCCTTCTCAATAAGCAATTCTGCCCTTAGCCTGCCCTTGACTACAGTGAGATCTCACAATTTTCTTCAGATTAAAATTCATTTACAAGATGAAAGATGTCCATCTTTCTTGGGGAAAATTCTCAACAGTATTCACCTGAACTCAAAGAGATGGGAAACCCAGAAACAGACATTATTGAGGAGGCTATCACCACATTCCAGAGCTCAGTGCTTCTTTCTTTATTTTACTAGAGAAGTTGTGAGTTTACAGAACAATTAAGCATAAAATACAAGATTTCCATATACAACCCACAAACAATTTGCATTGGTGTGAAATGTTTGTTACAATTTATGATTATACATTATTATAATTGTACTATTAATAAATGTCCATGGTTTACCAAAATATTTTCATCAATTCCAAATAGGAAACCTATCCATTTTAAGTCTTAACTTCCCTTTCTCTATCCCCACCCACACCTAGTAACCTACATTCCAGATTGTGACTCTGTGACTTTGTTTATTCTAATAATAACAAATCGGGGAGATTATACATTACTTGTCCTTTTGTGCCTGTCTTATTTCACTCAATAAGTGATGTCTTCAAGGTTCATCCATGTTGTCACATGTATCAGGATTTCATTCCTTTTTATACCTTGATAATATTCCAAAGTATATACATACCACAGTATATATCACCTTTTATTTATCTTTCAAGGTTCATGGACACTTTGGTTGTCAAAGTTTCTTTCTTGCTCTAGAAAAACCAGTACTTATAGTGCCTCTTTATACTTCTAGTAAGTTCATCAGCCATGCATAAAAAGGGTGCACCCTGTTTACCTTGAAGGCCAATGAAGAAAAATCTAATCAAAATATGATGAAAGAAAAAATTTCCCTCTAATTAGGTAAAACATGTATATACAGCTAATGAAAATAGGTTATATCTTTTCATTCTGTAATTTCTCTAAAATATCCAAAAGCAAACTTCATTCCTTTTCCCAGAGGTCTAACTGTTTTGTGGATTCTGGTTGATGGGGCAATATTGTAGAAAACTTCCAGAAAGAGGATCAGTCCTGCTGAAGACTTGTGAAACTACCAACATTCTCTCTGTTTGGGAGCATCAGTGTTGCTCGGTATAAGTACAAATAGTTACGCTGCCAATGCATACTTAATGGAAATCTATTTTTCATGCATCAAGTGGGCATGTACTTTACTATCAAGGAATAAAAATAACATAGAACACAGATACCATCTATTCAGAATTATCTAATGTCATAAAGACTATAAAATCCTACAAGTCTCAAATATTAAACATTCAAGAATGAAATATCCAGCTTCATTACTGATTGATTATATAAAGTATATCTTTGATTATATACTGATTTGAAATAGTGTTTCAACTATTTTTTAATTTAATATTTAAAGGTCTTAGGACATCTCCTTAGAGAAATAAAAAGAAAATACTTGTAAAAAAAATCAAGCAATATACTTAAATTTGGGGTAGAGACATTTGTTTCCAAAGGGAATATTTCATCTTTTCTATTTTAATATTCTAGTGGAATTTTTAAAAAATGTGTGCTGTTGAATTTTAGTAGCAAACATTTTTGGTAATGAACCTCAATATTATTGTTCTCTTATATGTTCCTTTGTCTTTGCAAATAAATGTAAACATGTCTTTATATTCAAATGTAATGATGTTTAAAATTTGTATCTCAGATGCTATTGAGCACTGACAGGCATTTTACTAGTGGTTGGATATGCAGTTGTGAGAAAAAATATATGTACTTCCCTTCCTGACTTTAATATCTAAATATCCAAACAACTGTTTAATTACACATTGTGTTAGCATGTGTAAAGTAAAAACACAAAGATAAGTTCAGTGTGTTAGCAGAGAGGTATGTGAAAGGAAATGTGGTCTCATCTGATGGCTTGGCTTTAGGAGGATCTAATTCCAAGCTGTTTCATCTGGTGTTTGGCAGCATTTAGTTTCTCTTAAAGGAACTGTTGGACAGAGAAACTTGGTCCTTGGCTGTTAGCTGGTGTTCTCATTTCCTTGCCAGCTGGGCCCTTTCAAATGGATGTTCCTTCATCAACTCTTACAAATTGAGAAGGCAATAGAGTTTGTTAGCAAGTTGGAATTCAGTCTTTTAACCTAACCTAGGAAGTTATTAAGCATTACTTTTGCTGCATTCTATACAATAGAAGCTATTCACAAGGTCCAGGCCTCAGTCAAGGGGAAGGGATTATACTAGGGTAATCCCAGAAATCCAGGATCTTTGGGGATCCTTTTATAAGTCAGCCTACCATTCTGTCTTTCACAAGCTCTGGTTGACAAGGGGTCAGCCAGGAACTCGATTTCCTGCAGACTCCTTGCTGGATCAAATGTAACTTTTTGCCTGTTGTCTGTCTCATCTTCATTTCATAGTCTTTTTACTTATCCAAAATGTCTTTCATTCCATAGGAATTTTTTGAGAGCATAACGAGTGTCTTGCATTGAGCTAAAGGCAAAATATTGAGCAGTAATAAATATGTCATCCCAAGTACCTCAGTCTATAGAGGGGGGTATGGTTCTCCTACCTGAAACAAGTCAGTTTCTCGAGTCCCTAGCAGTTCCTGGAATCTGATGAAAATCACATCTGAGGAGGTTGGAAAATTAAGTTTTTCTGGCTCCATGAATCTTTTTGTCAAATTTAAAATTATATTGTTTGGTAATCAGAACTTTGACCTATGATTTCCTTCAGTTTAGTATCTCTTTTTTATTTGTTCCTCAGGGACTATACAACTCCTTAGTCTGGTGTGTTTGGGAAGATGGAAAGACCAGAGGATGTCTCCTTTGAGAACTTTATTTTGATGTTTTAGCTTTGCTCATTGCAGGATGGAAAGGATGATAACTGATGAGAACTTACTCAGGCAAATTCTCATGTGATCTTGACCCTTATTTCCAACCTTAGGTCACCATCACAGTCCACCATCCTTACTCTGGAACATCCTTATTTACTTATGTTTCCTTCTACAAGTGTTGGCTGGTTTTAAAAAATTGCACACAGTGGGATCAACTTGAGGCTATAGGGGAACAGGGGAAAATTAGAAAGTGAGTGACACAGTGAGGGACATGTGGATAAATGAAAAGAGAAACCAAGGTTGCTGCATAGGTCCATGACCATTGTGCATCTAGGATGGTCTTCCAGCTTCTGGTCCACCCCTCACCTCTGCTCTGACAGTCTGGCTGCCTCTGCTTCTACTCTTGGTATTGGTGATGGGACAACAGCCTGATATGGTGACAAGAGCACAGCAATATTTTCTCCAATCTCTGCCATTCCCTTGGCCCAATTGTAATGCTTTGCCAAATACTCAAGGAGGTCTTGTTCTCTGCCCAGTCTCTATCCATGTCCCTTGGTCAGAATGATGGATTTGTGAAGGACATCCCAATACCTATTCCACTTGTGTGGGCCAGTGTCCATGAGATGCTAGTATGAAAGTCTGTGTAGGAGAGGATGTGAAAGAGTGTCTGTTGGGTATTTCACATCCCAGTCATCTCAATCTGCATGTGAAGAATCCCCTTCTCTTCAATCTATTTCTTAGATCAAGGCATCCCACCTCCCAACCACCCATTAATCCTGCTAGAAACCTAGATGGGGAAAATCAAAGCCTGCATATTCTGGTCATTTCTGTGAGTTGCCATTATATTCCACAAGGGGATTTGGACTGATCAAACTTCAAATAAGCCACACTCCCAACCTGTTAGATGCTCCAGTATTCCTCAGGTGAAACATTTTCTTTCAGCTGTGATGCTGGTCAAAGGACCAGTTTTAGACTCTTAAATCTTCACAACCAAGGGATGGCTTGTAGAAGGCTTTCATGCCTATCATTATGTCCAGTGTCCCCATAAACACACAATCTGAATAAGAACAGTTTGCCTCTTCTGTAAACATAGCTTCATGAAAGACAAACCCACTGTACCCTCTAAGGGATACTACCACACTGTAACCCCTTCTCCTTCAGAGCAACCACACCCTTCATAGTTCACTTATGAGCCATGTCTGGAGCTTAGGGTGCACCGAATGTCAGAGAAAGCCCATTTTCCCTTCAGAAGAGGATTTCACATCAGCCCCTTTCTCTCCTACCCTACTCTTCAGATTTTATGGAACTGGAACACAAGAGGAGCTCAGTCTCAGGATGAAAAAAAAGACAGAGCTGACCAAATAAAAACAAATGAGAGACATCTTCCCAATTTCAGGTATCATTTCCCAGCCTCTGCTGCTATGTATGAGGAACTGAAATTAGACCTCTGCATGAAGTAGTCCCTTTGGCATCCTTAGACCTTGTCTTTGTATCATATGTACCTGGAGAAAAGCAGGACCCTTTGCTAAGGCTTTGACTCTGCTCCCTCTTTCCTTCTTCCTGGAGGCTCCCCTTACTGGATCACAGTGTGAGAAGATGGTACCTCAATCCCTATAAACTGAATATTGGGGTCAAATGGGTTACTGAGTATCTCCTCAAAGAAGTGTCAGCACCTCTTTAGTAATTCTGTTTTATGGTAAATGTTGAAGCCACATAATTTGTGCAAGCTGTCCTGGCTAGTGGGATACAGCTATAGAATGTAGACCCAGGACCTGACACCAAGGTCTGAACACTAAATGCACCTGAAGTCTGTGTGATTCAGGATGTGTCTGAAAATGTAGATACTAGGGGATCCTCACTTAGAGGATGTTGTCTGGAGAATAAAATGTGATTATACGGGAGCAAGTTTAGCTCATTGGTTTGAGCACCTGCTTCCCAATATGAGGCCATGGGTTCAATCCCTTGTCCCTCTTAAATTTTTAAAAAATGTGATGATAATTCCATGTACAGACTGTGTGCTGCAATTAAAACTAAAGCAGCCAAAACACAACAGAGAGAAAGACCCATCAGCAGCACATGACTTCTGGGGCTCCTAAAACCACCCCAGAACTCACAGGTTAGGAATCCCCTGGAGAATGTGGAAATAAGAATGCTCATTGAGTGATCCCTTCTCTATGCTTTGGGTGGATACCAGAAATCTGCACTGGTGTCAAGTGCTTCAGAGATCCTGATGTGGTGCAGAAACTCGAACTTCTTAAAAGAGTGGTTCACAAGAAAAAGACCCGTACTTATGATGGACACCCATCTCCATCAGACAAGGCAAAGGCGTCACTCCAGTCTTAGTCACTCCTCCATCCCTTAACTCTCAGACTATGAGCTCTGAGGTGTCCAATATCATAGTCACCATGCCCTCCAAAGACAGCAATTGCCCTTGTCCATTTATTAACATAATTGGAGAGGGACTATTAAGAGATATCCAAATAAATCATGTGTGGATGCTAATATTCCTACTTCTCTTTACTATATAATAAAACACCTGATTCCTTCTCATCCTGATGATCAGGGTGAACTACCCTTTCAAGATGCTGCCTCCTGTTTTTGCCTGCCAGACCCTGAACACAATGATCCAAAGTGCCCCTGGAGGAGAAACGTTCCCATCTGGCAGCTAAAACTTGTAATTCAATGACACTGTACTTGGGCCTTTTTCTTTCACACAACTTTTAGAACTGGGTTCTGATATTCTTCTAGAAAGTTGTTTGGAATTTTGAGATGAATTAATTGTATCAATTAGGTAATTGACATGTTAACAATGTTGAATCATATTATCTGTGAATGTGGATTTAAAGGAATTGCTAAAAATATTGTTTCATTTTAAGATATAAGGGGAACAATAAATGACAATATCTACCCCACTTTGGAAGAAGTAAACACTGAGAAAAGTTAAGAAAAGGAGATGAAGATCAGAGGAGACATCTGGGAAAATGGCATTGGAGTAGGTATGCACAGCTCAACTCACAAAAACAGAGGAAGAAGGCCAAAAAGTTCTCAAAAGGAGCTCCTTTTGGTATCTACATACCAGAAGAGTGCTGTGCATTGTCCAGGAAGATGAGGGATTGAGAGACAAAGAACTCAGAATAAAAACCCTAACTTACTAGCCCCCATGGATGGGAATGACACCCAACCCCCAACTTCAAGATGAACAGCCTGTATAAAATCCATGGCTGACTACAGTCAACTAAGAAGGGAACAGACATCTTCCTTAAGCAGCAGAGTGCAGAGAGTGGTTTCTCTGCAGTGAGTTTGGCCAGAAGAGCCCAATTTAAATCATAACTCTGGCCAGACCTGAATAATGGTCAAGTGGAGATTAAAAAAGATACCATGATAAGATTTGCCAAAGAGCATCATCTGCTGCCAGGCCAGAAAATTGCATGGAGAAAAAAATACTATTTGGAGTCTCTCTTCCCAGATGCCTTGGATCAGACCTGTGCCCTATTAATGAGACCAAGCCATATTTTGATAACTTAAACCAGGCAGGTTTAAAGGCTTAGAATAATTTGAATCAAAAATCAATGAAGAGCTGTGAAACAACACCACTAGACAGGATAGAGAAATTGATCATCAGAGTAAATTCACCAACTTAATCACATGCCTAGACATCAGCAAAAAATTGCAAGCCATGCTAAGAAACAGGAAAAATGGCTCAAACAAAGAAACAAATTAAAAACTCTGATAAGACAAAATATTTAAGACAGCTAGTCAATGATAATCATACAATTCTCCTATATAAATTCAAGGATTTGAAGAAAAATATGACAAAAGAAATAAAGGGTATTAAGATAATGGATGAGCATAAAAAACAATTTGAAAGCCTTCAAAGAAATGTAATAGAGCGTATGGGAATGAAACATACAATGAATGAGGTTAAAAATACATTAGACCCTGCAAATTTCAGCTTCTTATTGGTACAGATGTGGAGAGTGAGAGTGTGGAGATGTGGACTCCATGGGTCAGTAGGGAAATCCCAAAGGCCCTCAGGATGAAGAGAGTGATCTAATCTCACTACATGCAGGGCCTGACATGGGAGTTCTGGAGGAAGCCGCAGTGATCTAATCTCACTACATGCAGGGCCTGACATGGGAGTTCTGGAGGAGGCCCTCCCAGGCCTGACCTACATGAGGAGATGCTCAGCAACCTGGACACCAGACTGGGGCTTGTAAGGGTACCCTGCAGGATTGATTGTGAGAATACACACTCAGGAGATGGAAAGACCTGAAACTTCTCAATGTCCACAGAAGTCAATGTCCATGAGCTATGCAATCAAATGTTCCTAAAAGCAGATGTGTAAGCAAAGGCTCCCATGAGCCAGAAAAACCTGCACATTGAGCTGCTTTGATGCCTGTCCTGTCAAGCCTCCATGATGCTGGGTCCTGAGGAAGGTGAAGTATTCATGGTCAAGCTCCATGGCTTGCCCTGGTCTTGCTCTATTGAGATGTGCAGAATTTCCTCTTCAACTGCAAAATTCAAAATACCATCAGGCTTTCATACCATCTGCAACACAGAAGGCTGATAGATTTCTGAGTCTTTTCTTGAACTCAAATACAAAGAATATCAAATGGCCCTGAAAAAGGACAGAGAAACCAGAGGACACAGATGTACCAAAATATTCAAGTCCTACAGAGCTAAAATGGATGGGGCACTGAAGTACATTTATGCATTTAGTACGAGTCAAGACAGCTCAAGTTGATAAAGATTGTTGTATAGGAAAATGCTCTTCTTTCAGTCTATCCAAGGAACAATGAGTGCCTGTTTTTACAGAAGTCTATACATTTTGCAATTAATTACATATAATATGCTATCATAACTGAAATTTGAATTGAACCGTTGGGAAACTGGTGTTACTTAATTGATGTCTTCTCTGATATGGGAGTCTACTCTGTAGCAGTCTCCTTCAAGCATTCTGTTGACCTTGGATGTAGAATTGCCATCTATTTGCTATGACATAAACATTTAAATTTTTTAGTGTTTTATAGACTGTGTATGTTTTTTGTATCAGTAAAGCAATTCTTTATTTAATAAATGTATCCAAATATTGAAAAAACCCTGGCAAAGAAAGGACTACCTCTGTATTATAATGCTGTTGCATTTTATGGGAATTTAAATCAAGATTCTCTCATCTTTAATATAATAAAAATAAAATATTTGAAAGTTGTAGGAAGTTCTCTTAATATTTAAAAAATTGTCAGGAATCACAGAATTTAAAACAACTCTTGAATAGTAAAACAGGGGCTGTGCTGTTACTATATATGGTCCTCTCTAAATAGCACTTAAAATTTAACTTCATTGCATGCCAGTCTCCTATAAATGTTTTGTGTGGCTTTGAGAATTTTGTGACTGATGTGCTGACTTCTGTTGCTATTTTATTCTTCAGTGTTGTTATAATTCAGAATCTTTTTTACTAAACTAACTCACCCAAGTGCTCATTTAATAGTAATGTTAATGTTTATTCTGTAAAATGTGCATGAAAATTGATAATTCTGGAATAAATTTTTATTTTTCATAAAATTTGATTTTGAAAAAAAATACATTAGAACAAATAACAAAAATATTTGAAATGCAGAAGAACAATTAACTGATAACAAGGGAAGAACATTTGAACTTGAAAAGACTGGAGAACAGAAAGAGAGAAGAATGGAAAAAATAGAATAGGGTCTCAGGGAATTGACTGATAATATGAAGCACAAAAACATATATGTTATTTGTGTCCCAGGAGAAGAGACAGGAAAAGAGCCAGGAAGAATATATAAGGAAATAATTACTGAAAACTTCCCAACCTTTGTGAAACACATTAATATCTTCAGTGAATCAGCAAGAGAAAAGCAATGCAGCACATAAAAAAGAACCTCAATAAGATTAAGTGCTGACCTCTCATCAGCAACCATGGAGGTGAGATGAAAATGGTATAATGTATTTAAGGTACTGAAAGAGAAAACTTGCCAGTCAGGAATTCTTTACACAGCATTACTGTCCAGAAATGACTGTGAGTTTACAGTCTTCATAATTAATAAAAGCTGAAAGATTATGTTACCAAATGACCAGATCTATAAGAGATATTAAAGGGAGTGCTGCCCTGAGAGTGAGAGTTGGACTCAAATAGTCCATCTGTCCCTTCTATTCAAACCTATATGTGGTGCTAGAGTTTGTGGGTGTACTTTCAGAGACTGGAGTCTTTGTGCTGTCCATGAGCCACCTGGGCCCAGAGACTCGGAGGAGCTGCAACTCCTGCTCTGAAGCTCAGAGGACTCAACCAGGACACCTGGTTAGGAGATGGTTCTGGACAGCAGACATCCCGAGGAGTGGAGAGAGTCTGCAGCTGCAGGCAGGATGGTCCCATCCATCTTGTCCATGGGATGTGGGCTCCTGCTCACTTGGATGTGGAGTGGACATCACCATCCCAGATGCCTCAGGATTGGGGAAAGACGTATGGACTAGAGTGGACTTACTGGTATTCTGCTATAGACATATTGTGATTCAAACAATGGAAGAAATTACAACATTGATGTAGAGCCAGTGGTCACTTGATGCTTTGGGGGCAGGAATAAGGGAGAAGCAGTTGTAATATGGGGACTTTTTGGGGACTTGGGAATTGTCCTGGGTGATGTTGCAATGACAGATATAGGCCATTTTATATCAGCATCTAGCATGTGGGGCTTGTGGAGGAGAATGTGGTCTACAATGTGAAATATGGCCCATGTTTAGTGTAAAGCCCCAGGATGTGTATATCCATTGCAGGTGATGTGCTACATTAAGGAAAGATGTTTATGTGGGAGGTGTGGGAGTTGTGGGAGGTGGGGCATATGGGAATCCCTATAATTTTTGTGTAACATTTATGTAATCTAAGTATCTTTTTAAAAAAAATTTAAAAAGTAAAAAATAAAGGGAGTGCTGCAAACTGGAAGGAAAAAAACAAAGGTGGGAGACTCAGAGAAGAGTGTACAAATGAAGATTATTAGGAAGGGTGATTTAAGGCTTAAAAGAGAGACAATAGTAAAACATGACAAGGGAAAGCCAAGTGATAAAATGGATGAAGTAAGTAAGGCCTTTACAGTAATAATATTGAACATTTATGGTTGAACTTCCCAACAAAATATATAGACAGAATGAATAAAAAAATATGAGCTATATATATGCTGTCTACAGGAGACTCACCCCAGATGTAAAGACGCAATCAGAGTGAAAGTAAAAGGTTGGAGAAAATATTCCATGCACATATTATCCAAAATGATCTGGAGTAGTGATTCCAATAATGGAAAAACAGAGACTGTAAATACAAAACTGTTATAAGAGATGAAGAAAGTCAATATATATTAATAAAAGGGGCAGGGAGAAAAAGACATCTCTATAATAAAAGGTGAAGACCTCAATACACACAATTTAGCATTGGAAACAAAATGTGGACAGAGGATAAATAAATTGAGAACTTGCATTATGTACAATGATGAATGACCCAGGTGTAACAGATATTTATAGATTGTTGTATCCCCAAACAGAAGGATATACATTCTTTTTAAATATATATTTTTAAAAACATACTTACAAAAATTATAAGGATTTCCATATGCCCCACCTCCTACACTTCCCACAACCTCCCACATGAACATCTTTCATTAGTGTGGCACATCACCTGCAATGGATATACACATCCTGGACATTTGCCATTAAGTATGGACCATAGTTCACATTGTGGACCCACTCTCTCCCACATAGTTCTGCATGTTATATGATCATATAAAATGGTCTCTATCTGTCATTGCAATGTCACTCAGGATAATTCTCAAGTCCTGAAAAAGCCCCTGTATTACAACTGCTTTTCCCTCTCCCTGCCCAAAGCATCCAGTGGCCACTGGCTCCACATTAATATTGTAATTTCTTCCATTGCTTGAATCACAATATGTCTATAACAGAATACCAATTAGTCCATTCTAGTCCATAACTCTTTCCCCAATTCTGAGGAGTCTGGGATGGTGATGTCCACTCTGCCTCCACGTGAAAGGAGGATTATATCCCATGGATAAGATGGATGGGATTATCCTGCCTGCAGCTGTAGACTCTCTCCATTCCCTGGGATGACCATTGTCCATCATCATCTCCCTGCCAGTTGTCCTGGGTGAGTCCATTGAGCTGTAGAGTATGCATTGCAGCTCCACCAAGATTCCAGGCCCAGCTGGCACATGGACAGCCCAAAGACTCCAGTCTCTGGAAGTGCACCTACAAACTCCAGTACCACATATAGTTTTGAATAGAAGGGACAGATGGACCATGTGTAGGGAAGACATTTGTGTCCAACTCTTTCAGTCTCAGGAGCACAGATTCCAAAGTAGGGCCAACTGATAAGGCACCAAACTCCAGAGCTATCTTCTCTGATATAGGACCTGGATGTCTCCAGACCCCTCAGGAAGCCCTCTATTTGGGGTGATATCTACACTGGAATTCTATGAGGTCCTACTGAGATGTGCATAAGCATTACCTCTTGGATGACCTCCCAACTCACTTTGAAGTCTTTTAGCCATATGAACTCATTTGTCTTTATCTTTTCCCCCTTTAATTTGAAGTTTTTTTCCAGTCATATTGCCAGTTGGCACTTGGTAGTAATCTCTTGTTGCCAGGGAAGATCATCCCCTGGAGTCATGTCCCTTGCTGGGAGGAAGGCAATGCCATTCATATGCTGAGTTTGACTTAGAGAAAGGCCATATTTGAGCAACAAGGAGGCTCTCAGGAGGCAACCCTTAGGGACCCCATAACAATAGGCTTAGTTTCTATTTCAAGAGCAAAGACTCATAAGGCTAGTCATCAATAACAAGAGCCCATCAATGGATCATCCTTTTTTGCCAGACACTGCCTCTGCACTTCAGGGACTGCTGCTGCTCCCTTGGAGAATGTGGCAGAGCTCTCCAGGATGGAAATTTAGAATTCTCTCATTTATTGTGTGATTCTCCACCCACTGTGACCATGCCCCATGAGCATTTAAACAATTTCATGTGCTACAGGATAGATCTTGTGTTCGGTCACAAGACAGATCTCAATAAATATAAAAAGACTGAAATTATACAAAGCACTATCTCTGATCATAATGTAATGAAGCTGGAAATGTATAACAGTTGGAGAAATGGAAAATTCACAAAAATTTGGGGATTAAACAACATATTCCTAATTAATCATTAGGTCAAAGAAGAAATTACAAGAGAAATGAGTAAATTTTTGAGACAAGTGAAAATAAAAAGACAACTTATACAAACTTATTGGGATAGCCAGAAAGATTGCAGCAGAGCAAGGAGCCCCAAGAGTCAACTCATGCTACAGGGCAGTTAGGTAATTTCCCAGAGCTATCCAAAGCAACTGTTTGGGGGCTTCAGGAGACAAAAGAGCATCCTGCAAAATCCTTGAAAGAATGGAAGGAGGAGACTGCACATCTGCAGAGAAGATTCAAAAGTAGAGCACTCAACACCACAGAGGCTGGTGCCCATACTTCACTGGCAGTGCAAGCCACCTCAGGAGATAGTCCATGGCTGGAGTGGGAAATTTCATTTCCCAAAAATGGAGGAGGAAGAGACAGTTGGACACCAACTTCAGGTACTGATGAGCAAATTGGGCTGGCTAAAGTATCATCCTAAAAACAACTACAGTTTGAGCATGTCTAAGTAAGAAAGAAGCCAATAGCTGCCATTATAACTCTGCCCCTGGCATGAGAGGAAGTGTGGGGGACTGAAAATCACAGTGCTGGTAGGGAATGGCTTCTTTCCATCCAGATGTGATTACAGCTCTTGCCTAATATCCAGCCCCACCTCTGGCAGGGAGGAAGCTGGTGGACCTCTGCAATCCACTGTCAGGAAACTACAGGCCATGCTGTGGAGACCAGTGCTCATCCTACTCTGGCAGTGCTAGCCTCCTCAGGAGCTATTTTGTGGCTGGTGATGAAAGTTCCATTTTCCAAAAACAGGGAAGGAAAAGATAGTTGGCCACTGACTTCATCTACTGATTAGTAAATTCAGATTGCTAAATTATAACCCTAAGAACAGCTAAAATTTGAACTTGTCAAAATCAGAAAGAGACTGGTGTCCCCATTTTGACTCCACCCCCAGCATGAGGGGAAAATCACAGTGATGGTCAGAACTGGCTTCTTTCCACCCAGATCAGACTGCAGCCCTACCATAGGCTTCAGGTATATCTCTGGCAGGGAGGAAGCTAGCACAACCTGCATCAGCCTCTCCAGGTAACTGCAGGTACATTTGGCCAGCACAGACTGAAAAGTTGGAAGTCTACTGGGGCAACTGGTTGTTTGGACCCACAAAGCACAGATTGCTGCTAACACTGGAAGCTCCATTTCCAACCCAGGCAGCAGAGGAAGGGGTGTGAATCATCATCACCCTCTCTGAACAACTATAATCTAGGCCTGCATGATTGGAATTTTTACATTTGGCTGTGGCTCTGTCTCTGTCCCTGTCAAAGGAGAAAAGTGGGAGAAGATTCATAGGTCCCTGGGACAATGTGGTGAGCTTGAACTTACACAGCTTATAGCACCAACTACATCTTCAGCTCCTACTACACAACCAGCAAGGGAGAAAGGGCAAGAAAGCCCTAAACTAAAGAGAGAAACCGCACACAGAATAAATACATCTAGTAAGCCAGATGCCAAGACACCAACAAAAAATTACAATCCACACCAAGAAGCAGGAATATATGGCCCAATTAAAGGAAGAAAATAATCCTCCAGATGACATAAAGGAGTTGAGGAAAGTAATAATAGATGTTCAAACAAATCTCCTTCATAAATTCAAAGGGATGACTGAAGAGATTCAGGATATTATAATGACATTGGATGAGTACAAAGAAGAATTTGAAAGCATACATAGAAAAATAGTATATCTTCCAGGAATGAAAGGCATAATAAATGAATTTAAAAATACATTGGGGGAAGTGGATGTTGCTCAAGCGATTGGGCTCCCATTTACCACATGGGAGGTCCCAGTATCACTTTAAAGTGCCTGCTAAAGAGAAGATGAGAAGAAGAGAAGACAAGGAGACACAGAGAGCACACAGGGAATGGGCACAGAGAGAAAGACAATGAACAAAAAAAAAACAACAAGAATGGGAATAAATAAATAAAAATAAATCTTAAAAAACACATTGTAATCATATAACAACAGATTTGAGGAGGCAGAAAAAAGATTTGTGAATTTGAAGAACTGGGCTCCAAAAGCAAACATAGAAAAGAAGAGATGAAGAATATAATGAAGAAAATTGAACAAGGTCTCAGGGTAAACAGCAGAAAGAGATGTGCAAACATGTGTCATGGGCATCCCAGAAGGAGAAGAGAAGGAAAAGGGAACAGAACAAATACGTGAAAAAATAATGTTAGAATATATCCCAACCCTATTGAAGGACATATATATTGGTGTCCAAGAAGCACAATTTACTCCCCTCCAAATAAATCTGAATGGACCAACTCTAAGACACATACTTATCAAAGGTCAAATGCCAAAGACAAAGAAAGAATTCTGAGAGCAGCAAGAAAAAAGCAATGCATAACATATAAGGGATACCTAATAAGATTAAGTGCGGATTACACATCAGAAACAATGGAGGCAAGAAGACAGTGGTATGATATATTTAAGATACTGCAAGAGGAAAACTTCCAGCCAAGAATCTTATTTCAGGCAAAATTGTTTTTCAAAAATGAAGGCAAGTTTAGAATATTCACACATAAACAGAAACTAAGAGAGTATATAACAAAGAGAGCAGACTTGCAGGAAATAGTAAAAGGTGTGCTACTTTCTGAGAAGAAAAGACAGAAGAGAGAAGCTTAGAAGAGAGTTTGCAAATCAAGATTACATCAGTAAAAATAACTACAAGTCTCAAAAGAGTGGTGAAAATATAATATGACAGATAAATCCCAAAGGTCAAAATGGGTGAAATAAGAACTGTTTTTTACAGTAATAACAGTAAATAAATTGAAGATTAAACTCCCCAATCAAAAGACACAGACTGGCAGAATGGATAAGGAAATATGACCCATGTATATGCTGTCTGCAAGAAACTCACCTTAGACCCAAGGATACCAATAAAAGGACACTGAAAGGCTGAAAAAATATATTCCACACATGCAGTAAACAAAAAATTTTTAAAAAGCTGTAGTAGTTATACTTATATCAGATTAAATGGACTTAAAAAGACACTAGTAATATGCAATCATGAGGAAGTCAGGAAAAAAATTCCATTTACAATAGCAACAAAAAGAGTCACATATTTAGGAATAAACTTATCCAAGCATATAAATCACTTGTATTCAGAAAATTACAATGCATTAAGTAAAAAAAAAATAAAATAATTGGAAGACTATTCCATACTTATGGATTGAAAGACTAAATATGATCAAGATGTTAATTCTATCCACATTTTTAAAAGATTTATTTTAGTTTTTCTCCCAACCCCTTCTCCATCTGTGCTCTCTGTGTCTGTTAGTTGTATGCTTGTCTTCCCTTTTATTAGGAGGCACTGTGAACTAAACCAGGTACCTTCTAAGTGAGAAGTAGATGCCCAATTGCTTGAGCCACCTCCACTCCCCACTTTGTTGTTTCTCTCATTATGTTTTCTTCCTTGTGTTTTTTCTTACATCCGTTCACTGCACCAGCCCATCACATCAGCTCACTGTCTTACTCATCCTCCCCAAAAGGCACTGGAAACCAAACCCAGGACCTCCCATGTGGTAGGTGGGAGCTCGATACCTTGAGCCACATCCACTTCCCTACTCAAATTGATATACAGATTCAATGTAATCCCAATAAGAATCCCACCAGCATTTTTCTTTAATAAATGGAAAACACAATTATGAAATTTATTTGGAAGGGTAAGTGGTCCCAAATAGACAGAAACATCTTAAAAAGGGAAAGCAAAGTTGGAGGACTCTCATGTCTGTATTTTAAATTATATTACCTAGCTAGAGTGGTAAACACAGCATGGTACTGGCATTAAGACAGACACATAGAGTAATGGAACCAAATTTATGGTTCAGAAACAGAACCTCAAATCTACAATCAAGTGATTTTTGACAATCCTGTCAAACCCACCCAGCTTGGGCAGAACAGTCCATTCAACAAATGGTGCTGGAAGAATGGGATATCCATAACCAAAAGAAAGAAGGAGGACCCCTATCTCACACCTTATAAAAAATTTAACTCAAAATGGATTGAACAATTAATATAAAAGCAAGAACCATAAAGCTTCTAGATGAAATTATAGGAAAACATCTTCAAGACCTGATGGTAGGTGGTGGATTCTTAAAGGAGATAAGAGTAGGACTGAGATGGTCTACTGATGCTTAATGTATGTAGATGTTTTAATTAACTTTATTGTAAAAGTGTGGAAATCTACAGAGTTGATTACACATTATAGTGAGTAACAGCTGGCATATAAATAGGAATGTGGCTGGAAAGAGTAGTCTAAGGAAGTAAATGTCAATTGAAGGAGAATTACAGAATAATATATGGACTGAATAACAGTAAACCCAGAGGTGGGTGAGTATTACACATGATGGTACAGATACAAGAATGTCTTTGTGAGCTAGAGCAGATGGACATAAATATTGCAAGGTGGTAGGAATGTGGAGAAGAAAGGGAAAAATACAAGTGGAATAACCAATGGACCGTGGTTAACAAGAATATTGTAATATTCATGCATCTATGCCAAAGATATACTTTGTTGATAATGGAGGAATATGGAAAAAGTGTGCCAAATGGACACTATGGATCATGATTAGTGGTATTAGTCTGATAATATTATCTCATAATCTCTAATTAATGTCCCACCATGGTGTGATGTGTTGATAAACAGGTATTGTATGGGAATTCTGCACATGTGCATGATTGTTTTGTAAGTTCATAACTTCTGTAATAAAAATATATTTACAAAATAATAAAAGGGTGGGTTGGGGGAAAATACACCAAATATAAGATATGGACTATAGTTAGTAGTAAGATTTTAATGATATTCTTTCATAATTTGTAACACATTCTCACAACAGTGCAAGGTGTTGGTGTTATGTTGAGGTATGGAACCCCTGTTTGCTGGTATGCATGTTTAGATTGTAAGTAAGTTCACAAATTTTACTATACACTTATTGTTTATGTATGTTCATGTATAAGTGATATAATAATAATGATAATAATAATAATAGGATGAGTTGGGAGAAAACACACCAAATGTAAGATATTTTGATTATTAGTAATATTTTGAGGATGTTCTTTCATCATTAGGTAAAAATGTTTCACAACAATGCAAGATATTGGTGGTAGAGTGATGTATGAGAGCCCTGTATGTTATGTATATTTGTTTTATAAGTTCACAACTATTACTATACTTATTGTTTATGTATGTTTATGTATGAGTGATATACTTTTATATTTTTTAATACATATATACATACTATAAAGGGAGTACAGAGTAGGCAGAGAGAGGAAATTATCAAAGAACATTATCAAAGAAATTGTACAAAATTGCTCAGAACTTAAAGGAAAACTTCAAATTGAAAGGCTTAGAATCAAGAAGAATTAAAAAGACCTCCCCCTATAACATTATTGTGAAGGGAAGTAGGGTGGGGGCTTGAGTTGGACTCTCCATGGAATTGCAGGGAGGGCTGGAAGAAGCAGCAGTAGAACTCAGGGAATTTACAATCCCCTGGTTAAAACTGCAGTGGTGGGAATGTTCTTTTGGTAAATATAGCAGGGGAGGATTACTTGTGCAGGGTGACAGGGTTGGGATGATATGTGGGGTAGGGTGAATCTTGGGGATGCCTCTGTGGAATATGAAAGTGTTCTTCTTGTCATAGTGTGTTATCTCAGTGGTTGGTGACCCACACAATAAACAAGAAAATAATATTCTCCCATACTGGGGAGTCCTGCTATGTTCTCAGTTAGAGGGGCAAGAATCTCTGGAGAGCCAAGGCAGTGGCTAAAAAAGAAAACAGACCAATATGTCAAGCCCTCAAATGTAACTAGGAACATTATTCTTCAAAACCTGAAACTTAGTGATTACCATAGGCCCTTAGGGGAAGGGGGAGAGAGTGGCAGTTTGATATTATTTATGAATTCCCAAAAGAGATGTATATTATTTCTGTAAACTGGTCTGTTTTTCTGGGCATGATACTCTTTGATTGTATTAGATGTAGCAGAAATGTCTTTGATTAAATTATGTTAATATTAGGGCTTTGATTCAATCATATCAGTAAGGAGGAACTCAGGGTCGAGTCCCCATGCCCTTGTTGGGCTATATAAATGGATACTTGATAAAAAAAGGCACATAGAAAAGATACAGATGAAGGCAGCTCCACAGACATGAATGAGAAGAGAACTTTGATTCTGCATCCCTGGGAAGAGAGATGAGCCATTTGCCTGATAGTTTACAGCTGAGGAGAAACAGAGCAGCCAAGCCCTATGCCAGCCTGCAGGTGAGATTGGAAGATGGACCCACAGAGCCTTAAGATGAAAGAGGAAGGCTGAACCCTCACAGACATCATTCACCATCTTGCTTCAACATGTGGCAACTGACTTTGAGTGAGAAATCAACTTTAAGTTGGACTCTTTAGGGCCTTGTCACTGTAAGCTTTTAGCCCAAATATATACCCTTTATAAAAGCCAACAGACTTTGGTACTTTGCATCAGCACCCCTTTGGCTGACTCATACAGGGAGGGAAGAATAGAATAGAGGGAACATAGGACATTTTCAGGGCATTGGAATTCTTCTGCATGATCTTGCAATGAAGGATACGGGATATTTTAAATTTTGTCTAAACCTATAAAAGTGTATGGGCAAAATGTAAATCATAATGTAAACCAATGACCATGGTAGTAGTAATGCTTTGATATTTGACATCAATTTTAACAAATGTACCATATACATGTAAAACGTTAATATTGGGGGAGAGTGGGAGAGTAAGAGATCTTTGGATATATGTGAATTCCCTATATTTTCTATGTGACTTTTCTGTAAACTAAAGCTTCTTTGAAGATAAAGTGAATAAAATAAAAACTGGGGAACATACAGAAGAATTTGTCACTGTACATAAAAGATAACAGATCTTACAGGAATGAAAGACCCAATGAAATTTTATTTTATTATTATTTTACTTATATTTTTTCTATATTATTTTTTATATAAAATAATTATTTTTAATTACTTTTTTATTTTATGATGACTTATTTGTTTATATGTTGGCTTTGTTTTTGGGGTGTTTTTAAAAATATTTTTTTAAAAATTTAAAGTTATTTAGATTACATAAATGTTACACACAAAAAATAGGGATTCCCATATGCCCCACTCCCCACATCTCCCACACCTTCCCACATAAACAACATCTTTCATTAGTGTGGTACATTCATTGAAATTGATAAATGCATCCTGGGGCATTGCCACTTAGCATGGACCATAGTTCACATTGTAGTTTACACTCTCCCACACAATTCTACAGGTTATAGGAAGCTATATAACGGTCTATATCTGCCATTGCAATGTCATTTCGGACAATTCCCAAGTTTTGGGGTAGTTTTAGATCACAGAAGGCTCACACCTGTGACAGTGGAGGATCACTGGTAAAGGGTGTCCGTGATGGGGGATATATGGGTAGTGGTGCACCTGGGACATGCCTCTATGGCATATGAAATGTTCAAGTGGTCATATGGCATTGTCTCAGTGGATGGAGATTCACACAATAACCTAAAGAATATTGAATTTCCATCCTGTGAAATCCTGCTACATTTTCCAATAGAGTGGCAAGAATCCCCCAAGTACATGGGCAGTGCCTACTGAAGGAGGATATACCATTATAACAGTCCCTCGATATTATGAACTTTTTCTACTGAAATTGAAACTTAACATAATATTATATATTGTCTAAGAGTTACCTCCTGAAAGCTTCCTTGTTGTACAAATGTGGCCTCTCTCTAAGTCGAACTCAGAATATAAACACACTACCTTCCCCCAGGGGTGGGACATGAGTCAGGAGGATTAGCCTCCCAGTCAGTGAGGGATTAGTACCAAGAACTGACCAGCAATGAATCTGGAAAAAAGAGCTTGACCAAAAGGGGGAAATATTAAATACCAATAAGTTTTTATGGCTAAGAGACTTCAAAGTGAATCGGGAAGTTATTCCAGAGGTTACACTTATGCAAGTCTCAGCAGGAACTCCTTGACTGCCACAGTAAACAGTGCTTCAAACACTGGGATCCTGAAGGCTCTAGAGACATCTAGACCCTATAAACAGGAAAGACATCTCAGGAATTCTGCACCCTGTCAATGGGCTTTACTTAGGAATAGATCCTCAAATGTAACAGAGTTATACTTCTTTATAATTTCCCTACACATGGCTCTTCTGCCTTTTATGTGAACCTATAATTAGCACTATACTTGTTAAATATATGTCCAAGAGATTTAAACCTTCAGAATGCTCATTTGCCAGTTTAGACTTGATTCTACACAGAGTTGAAACACCAACTCACCAGTTCCTCAGAATCACCCAGGACAACTAACAAAAGGCTGTTGATGGACAGTGCCCATGCCTGGAAGTGGAAAGTGTCTGTAACTGCAAGCAATAAAGCTCATCCATCTGCCCCACGGGATCTAAGCCTTTTCTCAATCATAGGGTGTACATCACTATCCCAAAATCCTCATGATTGAGGAATGAACAAACACAAAGGGGGAAAGAAACAATGATATAAAAGCAGTGCCAGCAGAGGTTCTGAGAGAAGGGAGAGGGAAGAATAGGGATAACATGGGGGCATTTTTGAGATATTGGATTTTCCTGCATGACATTGCAATGATGGATACAGGCCATTATACATTTTGTAAAACCTATAAAATTGCATGGGGCAAAGTGTAAACTATAATATAAGCTATAGTCCTTGGTTAGTACAATGCTTCAATATGTGTTCATCAATTATAATATATGTACTACTCTAATGAAAGATATTGTTAATGTGGAAAAGTGTGGGAAGGAGAGGGTTGGGGTATATGGGAATCCCCTATATTTTGATGTAATATTTATGAAATCTAAATATTTATAAAACATTTTAAAAATTAAAAAAGACCCTCATCCTAGAATATTATATTGAAATTTCAGATTGGCAGGACTAAAAATAAAAACAAGTTTGATAAAAAGGTTGTTTGTAAATCTTGGAAATGAATAGAAATATTTAAAGCATTAAACAATGCAAAAGTCTGAACAAAATAGTAGCAAACTGAATCTTGTAACAAATAAAAACATTATACCTCAAAAAAAGACAAATAAACCCAAACAAGAAAACAAAACAAAAAGGAAATATAGAAACAAAATATATAAACAAAAAAACCCACACACACAAAAAATGAATTTAAATGTTCTCTGAAAGAAAAATAAACCTGTGAGGGATTAAACAACAGAAAAATATCTGAACCATCAGCCAAAACATTAAAAAATATCTGAACCATCAGATATTTTTAAATTACTAATAATTTAAGGTATTACAATACCTTCAAATGGCTGAGGGAATAGTATTTTCAACTCTGAGTTCTGTTCCTGCCAAATTGCCAATCAATTGTGAGGACAGGTAAGAATACTGAACTTTATCTCCCAGGCTCCTTATCTTACAAAGCTCATTGAAGACATTCTCTAACAAGACAAGGGAATCCTGAGAGAGAATATACAATTCAGGAAGCAATAGAGCAAACCCAGACATGAGTTTAGGAACTCTCAGTAAGGAGGCTCAACCCCAGGCCTAGGGATGCCTCATTCCCAGTGGAAACAGGAAGTAAGACAATGCCCAGCAGGGAAGACTTCAGATGGAAAGCTCAAAATGCTGGAAGAAATTAAGGATGTGATAAAAGTATATACTGTAAGAGAAAAGAAAGACAATTAGAAACTCCAGGAAAACAAAATGGTTGGGAGAAAAAAATAAATGCATACATAAAACCTTACAATAATAGGGAATTTTGGTGATAGGGTGAATTGATAGTGTCAATATCTTCCTGACAAGGAGGAAAACTACAAGATTTTGCTATAATTTAAGGTATTCATCACTACAATGATAAATAGGAAAGAAACTACAGTAATTATATTCTACCATATGGTGAGGGTATAGGAGAGCAGGGCAGTACAAGCAGCTCATACTTTCTGTCCAACAGGTGGGAACAGGTGAGGTCAGGGGGCCCTGGAGGGGTGGAGCAGAGGAGAAGCAATTCTTTCCTTTCATTTTAATTCCCTCTAAACTGTCTTACTTCTTAGCCATGTACATATTTCATTGTGCAAAACATATTGAATGTAATTGGAAATAACTTCAGGAAAAGCCTCTGTTCCAGTGACACAAGTTCTGGATCTAATTGGACAATCCTGGATGAAAGTGAACATCCTGACCCTTCCACCCTTCTGCACCCTCAAACAAGAGGTGAGGGGGGAATGGCATCTGTCTCAATCAGACCCACCTGTGGGCTGGGATCATCCAGGGCAGTGAGGGACACAGCTGCAGTAGGGTCCAGATGCCACATCATGTAGTCGAGCTTTTGACCATGGGCCAGCTGAACACTCTTGAAATAAACTTCAATGGATGACATCAGTGTGAGGGGCATCAGCCATGATCCTGAGGTGGCCAGTGAGGGGTCTACCAGGTTGCTGCTGGCAGTCAGACATCAGAGGACAGGCCCAGGGCAGATGGGGTGTCAGGAGGCAGCATGAAGTCCCAACCTCTCCACAAACATCTCAGTGCCCCACAGAGACCTGTGGGACAAACAAGCACCACCCCTCAGTGGGCAGAGGCTCCTGCAGGCTGCCGTTTCACTAGCCCTATTTCACAGGTGGGAAAAAAGAGGCACAGAGAGGACAGGGGAACCTCTCCAAGGTCGTACAACAAGATGGGACCTAGCCTAGAAGTGAAACAGCTGGGAAGCCATGAGAGATTTTGATGTCAGAATATTTAAAGGGAAAGGAGGAACAGATGCACAAAAGGTCATGAGCAGGCCAGAATGGGTCATGGCCCTGGCAAGGGCTTCAGCCCTGCCCCAGTCAGCCACATTTACCACCAGCACCCTTGTTATAGCTTTAAATTAATCAAAGGAGGAGCAGTGGGAGCACAAGCAGTGCTTGGAAACAGCACAGGGAGTAGAGGAGGAACTTAGAAAAGGTTGGATTAACTAACCCAATGACATTTGAAAACACAAAATACTAGAAATATATGACAGTGACACATGCACATTATACTTCTTTCTAAATCAACCCTCCTGTTGTCAAAAGGAAGCTGCCCCCACCTACAGCCATGGGGGCTCCTTCCATCCCAGGGCACTGCTTTCTGTACTCAGCCTCCTAAGGACCACCCTCTCCCAGCCATGCAGTCCCATCTTCAGGGCAGAGCAGGGGCTGAATATTTGAGGTGGTCCTGCTGGCCATGGAGACAACAGTACCTGGGAGCCAATCACTTTAGAGGGTCTCATTTCCAGCAAATTCTGGGACCAAGGCCAGTGGTTCCCATAGTCCTTGTGTGGACTCCAGGGACTGTGAGGGGGTCCCTTACTTGGTTTCCTGCTGAAAGCATAGCAGAGTAAGAAGGAGGGGAGGCTAGGAGCTTTAATGCCATGCCTCCTTTCCCTGGCATAGTTAGGTCTTCTGAAAACATAAGAGCATCCATTGGTGGGAAGAGGGCATCACCACTGCTTCAATCCACTGTCCTTCATTGCTCGGTCTGTCTTCAGTCTTAACCAACAAACAAAAGTTATGACTCCTTTATACCCCCAAACCATGACACTGGGTTTAAGAGCACCTTCCACCTGGCCACAACACAGGACTGTCTCCCACCCAACTCTTGGCCCTGGCTGCATATGAAGCTCTAAACACAGAGTGGCTGCCCCAGCCCCAGCTGGCCAATACTCAGTCACACAAGAGCCTCTGAGGCCAGTCTAAGGACAGCCTTGGCTGCATCATTCTCACTCCCTGATGACAAACTGACCAAACTCCTGAATCTGCAAATGGCACACTTTCCCTGCCTAACCAGAAGGATACAGGATAACTGTGAAGCTTGCCAGATACCAGCAGCCCACCCCCAAACCTCAAGAAGCCTGGGCACTTATTCTACCCACCAGATAGCACAAGTCTGTCCCCAAACTGGACATGAGCTTGAAGGTTGCCTGATGGCCCTGGCGGGCCTTGCTCGAACCTCTGGGGGAGAGAGATTTGGTGCCACAAGTAGTTGGCAAAACCAGTTGCTACTTTCTTGAATGTCAAGCTCATCTCCAATGCCAGGTGCTCCTGCCCAGGACAACAAGGCACACAGTCAGTCCAAGTCCACCCTAGTCTCTCCAAGGGCAGATGTGGCAAAGTGTGGGGGAGCTGGAGGGCTGCTCACCCACACATTTTCAAGTTTGCCACCAAACATTCCTCTGGACAAAATGAGAGACATGCCTGTGGGGAGTTCATGGGAACAACAACTGTTGCCCTGCTGCCACCTCGCAGATGGTCCCCAGAGCCCATTTGAAAAGCCCTGGCATCATGAGGCTGACAGAATGACACCCCTGTGGACAGCACAAACCATCCCCAAAGGGGCATACCTCCATCTGTGGGTCTCCCCAGGTGTGGCCAAGCCACCAGGGCCTCTGCACCTGACCTGGTGACTTTTCTCTCAACAGTGGAAGAAGCATAGCTCAGAGAATAACCAGGATGGCTTGGGGTCTCCTCCTCCAGAGAGGGCTGCCAAGCCCTCCAGCTCTCTCCTACACCCTGCATGGTGGCCCCTGAGGGGTGAGACCCCCACCTACTGAGTTCACACCTCCCCATGGGCTTCTCTCTCTGGTGATCCCCTGCTTGCTTTCCTTCCCTCCACATGGTAAGTGCTCAGTGACTGCACACAGGAGATGCTTAAGATGCATGGATTGAAGCCAGCTGACCGGCAATGTTTTGGTTCCATGTGGCAAAACAAAACCTCTGTGTGTGCAGACTCTCCAATCATGGCAGGGATGCCCATCAGATAATAAGCCCCTGTCCTGGAGCCACCAGGTCACAGTAGATGAAGAACTCTCAGGAGACCTGAGGCAGATCCTGGAGGGGACATGCCTAGGGGGAGATACCTGGGGAGAACAGCCTGGGGGTAACTTCTTATCTATAAAGAACTCCCCAAGGAGGGCCAGCTTAATGGAGAAGCACTCTAGGGGAGGAGTGTCCTGTGAGGGAGTAGTCTTGGTGAGGAGCATTCTAGGGAAGAGCAGCTTGTGGGAGAACATCCTGGGTAGCAGTCTAGAGGAGGGCAGTCTAGGTGGGATCTTTCTATGGGGGCATCCTGGGGAGGAGCAGCCCGGGGGGGCACAGCTTGGGGGAAGCAGCCCACCCTCCACTCACCATTTGGGCCTTGTTGGGGCTGGTGCCCACACCCAAGGTGAAATCTTGCAGCTTCTGGTGAACCTCTCTGGGGAAGTTCTAGCTCTTTAGACCCTCTGGGCAGAGGGAGGAGGGTAGTGGGTACCTGGACAAGGAGAGTGAGGGGGAAGATTATGAGAACAGGGACCCCCAAGTCTGTTCCCCCCTCTCCCCTCTTACCTCTCTGTCCTGAGTCTGAGGAGAAGGTGGGACCAGTTACCTCCCATAGACTCAGGGGTGCATAGGCAGAGGTGCTGGCCACCTGAAGACCCCAGCTGAGGGCTAAATGTCTAGAGCCACAACAGGGCTCATGATCTCCTTTTGAACCACTCCTGAGCCCATCTTCTTCCCAAGACCCTGCCCACCCCCCATGCACAAGCTTGACACTCAGCTCCTTTCTGTGGAAGAGCTGATGTGTGTGTGGACAAAGGATCCACTGTCAGTTATTCAGCCACTGCTCCCCTGGATGTCCTCAAGGGTGGAGCCAGAAAGGGCAGGACCCTGAGTGGATGGGACATAGATTGGAGGAACCTGGAGTGGACAAGACCCAGAGTGAGTGGATCCCAACCTAAGCAGACCCTGAGTGGGTGGGACCCTGAGTGGCTGGGACCCCAAGTGGGCAGCAATAAGAGTGAGCTGGAAGAGGACTGGGGGGACCCACAGTGGTGAACATAGTGTGGGGGACCTAGAATGGGGGTAACTGGAGTGGGGGACATGGGGTGGAGGGACCCCAAGTGAGTGACACTAGGAGTGATCAGGAAGCAGAGTGGGAAGACAGAGTGGGGGTCCCCGAGTGGGTGACACTAGGAGTGATCAGGAAGCAGAGTGGGAAGACAAAGAGTGGGGGTTCCCTGCAGGGGAGAGCCAGAGTGGGGATATCTGGAGTGGGGGACATGGAGTGGGCAGCCTATTCACCCAATCAATGGCTCCTGGAATTCTCTCACACTGGGCAGAGCTGTGCCCTGGGGCTGAAACCCCTGCCCCTCTCCAGAACCAGTCCCCTGAGGTGATGGCCCCCACCAGCCCCTTCCCTCACCTGCTGCCTGCTGGGAACAGCCCCTCCACACCTGCCCCTCCTCTCTTTTCCTCTCAGGCCCTGCTCTGTCTGCAGGGGAGCTGGAGCTGGGGGCTGCAGCACCAGTCCACCCCAGAGCATTCTCCCACCCTGGCCACCTTAGCTTCTCTCCCTTGTCACCTCCCTGCTGCCACTTGGGTCCCTGGGATTCTGGCTGGGGTCTCATCCTGTGGTCAATCCTGCTAAGTAAATGACCCTCAGATGATTCAACACATGCAGGGTCCCCAGCCTCATCCTGCACCCTCCTCATTGCCAACACCAGTGGGCAGGGTTGGGAAGCAGCCCTCAGGGCCAGTAACTCCAGTCCCCATGCCATGCCAGGCCCACTCCCTAGGCAACTCCTCTTGGTGGGCTCCCATGCCTGCAAGCACTGGAGGCCCTGGGACATCAGTGCTGTCACCATACTCACTGACTCTCCCCATGCCAAACTCCACACAGACACTGGGCTGGGGCAGCCCATCCCCCACCACACCTGAATCCCCTGCCCTGCTCCCTTGTCACAACCCCAAGCTGGTCACACACACCCACATTGCCCAAACCATTTAGGGAAGACACAACAGTCAATGAATCTCCAGCAAATACCTTTTCAGTGGATGCCCAGCACCTAGGATACCTGCCCATCTGCCTCAATGATGCCATCACCCTTCTGCTCTCCCTTCAGACCCCCATGTCCTCATTGCTCATGGCCACTGAGGACCTTGGTGCTAATTTCACAGTGATGGAAAGTAACCAAGTGAGAAGTGCCTCCCTGTCCCACACCCAGCCTGCTCCCAGGATGACCACCAGACCCTGGGTGGCTTTCACACCTACCCCTGCTTTGTCCATGACTCCCCCAACATCCACCTCCTTTCAGCACTGTCAGCCTTTCTTCTCCAATACATTCCCTTAGCTGGGGTGTCAGCAGATCTCCCATCTCACACATTGGTTTTTCCAGCCTACCCCACCCCTCCAGCTCCCTTGTGATGCTGCTCCCCACTCCCACAGCACCTCTCAGAATGATTTAGACTTCTACTGCTGACTCCATATCATACACTTTCCATGGCACACTCCAACCTACCTACCACATCACAGCATCATGGCCCAGCTCACCAGCCACCTTCATCCAACAACCCTCCTGGACAGAAACTCATCTGCTTGGCTTCTAGAATACCCTACCATTCTGATGTCCCTCTTATCTCACCCACCATGCCCTCTAATTCCCCCTCTGCTAACACCTCCTTACCCCACTCTGTCTAATAAGTTCATGGATGAGTCCCTGAAGGTCAGAGAAGCAGGGTCTCAGCCCTCAGCCATCTCTACCCCCTCTCACTGCATCAAGATGAACACAAACCAACACAACAACACCTGCTAACAGTTGTCAGCCATTGAAGTAAGATGACAGTTCCCACTGCTCTTCTCTCTACTTCTGTGTATATTGGAAATTTCCATAAGAAAAAAGTGATGTGCAAATAGCTGTCTGCTGAAGCCTTGATATCCAAGTGCCTATTGAACAACCCCATGGAGGTCTCCACATCACACACTCGAATGGAACTCCTTTCCTCCCTCTCAAAGTCTCTCCCAGTGCCCAGAGATGTGGACAGCTTGGTGAGGAGCACTGCACCAGAAGCCTTCTGCCATTTCTTTGGGACAGGAGGGCAAACAGTTACCGCATGTCAAACCTGGCCAACAACCTGTTTTCCTGTGGCTCAAGAACACAGAATAGCTCTTACTCTTTTTAAGGGTTCTAAACCACCCAACACACACAGACACCATGTGGCTCTCACTGTCTACCCACTACCTAGAAAGTTGCTGACTCCCATCCAGATGCCAAGACCCTCACACACCCTAGCTGTGGGAAACAATCCTTGAGACTTGGCAGAATTTGGCTCAGAGTACAAAGACAGAGTGTCTGGAACACCAGAGACTTGCTCAAGAGGAAAACCTTGCAAGCACTGTCTGGACCCTTGCTGATGCCAAGAGCTCAAGGGTAAGATAAAGATATATTAGAGAAACAGACCTTGCAAGCAAAGTACTCCCGCTTAAATTCCAAGAATACCTAATCAGTGACTGTGCTTTTCTGCATGTAACAGAAACTTTAGTCTGCTAATAAAAGCACTTGGTTGTCTGTGCTTCAGGGCTAGACAGTGGAGTTCTGGCAGCCCCTTGACCCCAGCTTTCTCTTAAACTCTTTGTCTTGTCTTTCTTATATCATGGTACCATTTGTCAACCGCAACACCTGGCCTTGTCCTGGCAGCACTCACCACCATGCCAGCACAAGGTGACACCATCCCTGATTGATGCTCCTCAGCCTCAACCTCCCTGCTCCATGGGCCCTGTGTTTTCAGTCAGACCTTGACAGACAGAGTAGGTGACAAGTGTCATTCAGTGAGGGCACATGGTAGGTGCTGTAGAAATGCTGGCTAAGGGGACATTTGTTGATATGTTCTGTCTCTTCCCACTGCATTGGGTTCTCCTGCCCCACTTGTGATTTCAGCTCCTGGGCCATGGGGGATGCCCTTGTGGTAAGCATAAATCTATGCCCAAAGCCTACTTCTTCCTGGAGGCACCCTGTGGGGTAAACACTAACTTGTGCCCAGAGCCTACCTCTACCTGGGGGAACACAGTGTGGTGAGCACATACTCATGCCCAGTGCACACCTATTCCTGAGGGAGCCCTGTGGAGTTAGCACAAACCTAAGCCCAACACACCCTTCCTAGGCAAGCTCCATGGGGTAAGAACAAACCACACCCAGCACCTACATCTTCTTGGAAGAGCCTTCCTCTTCCTACAGTGGAACCTCTGCACAGGGATCAGTGTGACCACACCCAGCCTCTTCCTGTGCAGCTCACAGTGGATGTGATTCCAGAGCTGCACCAGTTCCTGCCTACCTCCCAGCAGAGGCAAGAAGCCTGGCTGAGGAGAGGATGCTGATTCCCGGTTGTCTTAATTTTCCTGGAGTGCATGAGAATTGGAACTTATGCTCATGACCTCCAGGAAGGAACCATGCCTGGGTGAGGGACTGGGCCTTTTGGAGTGAATTCTACTTCTGCTGTCTACAAAAGCACCTGAGTGGCCAAGTAGTTAAGGCAGAAAATGGCCAGGGCACCATCCCTGCCACACACCAGCAGTGTGGCCTTCTGGGAGCTGGGTCATGACATGGGGCCATGGAACATGTTCACATCATCCTCAAGAGGGCCACACTCCTTGGACTCCCTCAAATATCCCATGAGTTGAGAATGGCTCTAAGCCTACTGGGGGGATTATGAGGCAAGGAGAAGGCAAAGAAGGCAAAGAATGGGCCTCTGATCCCATGTCCTGGGAGAGGAGGAGCATGACCCCTGGAAGCTTGGCCCACATCTGCTGTGAAGGACCTTCACCTCCACAGCAAGGCTGGCCTCAGGCTCTGTACTCTGGGCTGAGCAGGAAGAGTAACCCTGTATTAGTCAGCCAAAGGAGTTCTGATGCAAAATACCAGAAATAGTTTGCTTTTGTAAAGTGTATTTATTTGGGTGTAGAAGCCCACAGTTACCAGGCCATAAAGTATAAGTAACTTAACTCATAAAAGTCTGTTGCCATGTGTTGGAGCAAGATGGCTGCCAACATCTGCAAGGGTTCAGGCTTCCTGAGTACATTTATCTCAAGACTCATCACTTCTGCTCTCTCCACAAGGCTTGCTGCAGAGTATCCGGCAAATGGCTCATCTCTCTTCCCAGGGACTCTGCTGTACCCAATTGAGCCTTGTCTCCATCCTCATGTATCTGCTTCTCTGTGTGTTTGCTTCTCAGGCTCCAGGATGAAAACTCCAAACTCCCTTCTCTGTGGTGCAGTTTCACTGTTAGCCCTTGCTCCCTTGGGGGGTAGGGTCTCAATATCCTACTGACATGGCTCAATCAAAGCCCCAATCATTATTTAATCAAGTAAAAGTGAAACCTCTGAATCCAATATAATCTAATATGACCAGAGAAGCAAACCAGTTTACAAACATAATCCAATATCTATTTTTGGGATTGATAAACAATGCCAAACTGCTACAGACCACTTCTGTGACATCATACATGATCACTCACCTTGGAATGACTGCTTCCACATATGGGAATTTCCAGTCAACAAAGGATGTATGGCCTTGGCCCAGGTGTGGTGCCCACCATTTACTTAACTCCATTGGCAACCACAATGAGCCATCCCATGGTCTGTTCAGACATTTCTCACTACAATCACTCACTGAACCAGTGTTCTTGGGACTGTTTTGTTGAAGATGCCAGAATTTCTTCTGGAGTCATTGAGAATTGTTCAGTGTTCTCTCCAGGACACTAGATAAACCCTTGTCTCACTGGGTGGGGGTCCTCATGGCTTTGGGAATCCCACACTGTGTGATGCCCACACCTCTGGGATAGTAGTTCACCATGACCTTGCCTGCCTGGAGACTTCAGGGACCCTTCACAGAACCTCCCCACCTGCCCCGACTCAGCTGCACAGGCCAGAATCATTCCTGTTCTTGGCAGGGCTGCCTCAACATGGGGGAACCTCTTCAGAGACGCTGCCTGAGACCACCTGATTGAGCTGATGACACTGCTTTTTGCCCTACTGCCCCTCTGCCCCAGGCCCACCTCCAAGAGCAGGCACATGGACTGGGGCTGCTCCTGCTGAGCCAGCATGCATGTGCACACCAGAACCAGGTGCAGACAGAGCAGACTCTCAAGCAGGGACTCCAGCAAGGGCTTCACCGGGGCAAGGTCATCCTGCAGATCCCAGGACTGCCTTCCTGCAATGGCCACCAGTTCTGCAGCTGGTGGACAAGAGTCTCTGCTCTCCTGCAGCAATACCCAGAAGCTCTGCATGGCCTCTCAGTCTGGGGATTCACTTTGCCAAAACTGAGAACAATCACTGCAGAACTGGCCTTGGTCACAACACAATGCACATGGCACCACTCTCACCCTCTTCATCCTCAGACCAGCTCCATGCAGCCCACCTGAGTAAAGGCAGGGGTGGGGGCCAGATGCCCTTGAGAATTTCCTCCCAAACCCCCAAATAGCACAGTCCTCAAGGAACACTGTCTGAGGACCATGACTGTGCCCAGGATCACCCTGCACAGCTTATCTGTCTCTGAACCTCTCCTCTGCCCCCTGGGCCATACTGGCTCAGGCAGCTGAGGGGCCCATTCCCAGCATGGTCCAACAATGAAAAAAGTGAACAAGGAAAGGAAAGCCTCTGCTTAGCAATGCTGCTTGTTGATCCTGGCTTGGTCATGTCCTGCCTGTGTGCTTTGGCTTACTTGCCTTCATGGTAGCTTGTGAGGTGGTCCCTAGAGCTGCCCTACTTGGCAGGTGTGGGCATCCAGCTCAGAGAGTTTAGGCAACTTCTTAGGGTCACCAGGCAGGTGACCCCAGCAGGCTGGCCTCTGTGTCCAAGCACCAACCCATTTAATAATACATAGAAGGCTACTCTGACCCCAATGAGGCATGGGTACACCCCCATCTGGAACCTCCAGATCTAGGCATTGGCTGGTGGGATGCTTGGGCTTTCTGCATTTTTCCTGTTTATACAAATTTCACTTTATACACTGTAGCAGTTTGGCATTATTTATGAATTCCAAAAATATGTATTGGAATATGCTTATAAACTGGTCTAGTCCTCTAGGTGTGATAAAATTATCATTAGGGTTTTGATTGGGCAATGTCAATAGGACATTGAGTCCCCACACCTTGTTGGGCAGGGGTTCAGAGATAAAACTACATGGCAGAGCAGAGGAGTTGGAGTTCTGATGCTGAGTTTTAATGCTGGAGCCCAGGGAAGTAAGCCCACATCAGAGCTTGGTCTTGAGGAAGGAGAGAATGCTCCATGAAAAGAGACGAGCCATTTGCCTGAAAGTCTACAATTGAGCCTGGAGAGAAACAGCCTCTGGAAGAGAACCAAAGCCTAGAGAGCCTGACCATATAGCCTTAAGAGGAAGCAGAAATCTGAAAATTGACAGCCATCTTGCTCCAACATGTGACAATAGACTGGTGAGGGAAGTAACTTATGCTTTATGACCTGGTAACTGTAAGCTTTTACCCCAATTAAATACCCTTTATAAAAACTGACCAATTTCTGGTATTTTACATCAGCACCCCTTTGGCTGACTAATACATTCACACACACATACACATTTTCATATCAGAAACAGAAAAAGGGACCAACTGCATCTGCCTGAGCCTGCCTGATACCCATGACCTTGCTCATATACCCAATTCTGACACATGTTCTGTCAGAGAACTGGAGTATGCTGAAGTGTATCTCCCCCTGGACACTTAGGTACCTCCTAGTGCCTGCCTTTCCAAACAGAATACCTTTGTTTGCATCTTAACTTTCTTTTCTATGTGATGGACTTCTGGGAGTGAAACTAAATTGGAGTGGGATATGGAAATTAAAATTATTCACTGATATGCCAAACTACATTTCAAAAGGGCAGCAAGAATCTACATGTCCTTAGAGGACAGATAGCTGGGCCTGTCAATCTTGTCACCGGGTGGTCTGCTCTGTCTCATTCTCTCCATCCAGGCTGAGCATGTGAAGGTGTCCATGAAACTCCCAGGCTGGTTCTTGCCAAGCCAGCTGCTGGTTCCCCTTCTCTCTGCACAGTACCCCACCAGGATGATTTTCTTTAGTTTCCAGACACCATCTGCCAGCTTTTAGTGCCTCACCTGTCCTCAGACTTGGGACCTTCACACCCAGGTGTGACCATGTTCTTCTGTGCACCTCAGCAACTGCAGGAAGCTCTGGGTTTCAGATAATGGGGCAGAAGACCCCTTACCTCTTATAAAAAGAGTGGTGCTTCCAGGACTTCCACTGAGGGAGGGCTCCTCTCACCACCCACATTTGCTACAGCACAGATACATCCCCACCAGGCCCTTGGAAGAGGCAGGGAATGGAGAGGGAAATCTGGAGGCAAGACTTCCACTTCAAGTGTGATACAGAGGCCAGAAATTAAGATTGGAAAGGGATTCATTTGTGGACCCTGGTTTTCAATTGGGCCCATGGCCATTCCAGGCCTAGATATTTAAGGAAGGATTGGAGTAGAGGAAACCTGTTGGGCACCTGCACTGCAGGAGACCCCCACCTGCTCAGCACCCCACTATCTGTTAGGAAAGGGCCACACATGCCCCATATCCTACTGTGGTGGTCCCACTTCTCAGCACCGGGGGGTCCTCCTTCAGGGGTTCCATATGTCTGGCCATTCTTCCAGCTGCCCCCACCCAGACTCACCCAAGTGTCCTAGGCTCAGCCACTCCCTGCCAACATTTCCACACTCAGGTCCAAGCATATGCTCCAGGTGCCTCTGCCCGCTGTCCAGTAAGGCCCGGGCACCAACAGTGCACCTTCAGCCAGAGTTGCACAGGATCATGGGTGCTATAAATGAGGGCTGTGTCCACACTCCAAATCCTCCCATTTGGGCCAACCCCACTCCTCATTCATGGTCTGCATTGCTTCCTGTGCTTGGGACATGGGGTCAACCTTGGCAGTTTGCAAAGCCCTGCAGAATTGAGGTTCTCCAGGAAGGCACTGGGCCTTTCCTACCAAAGGTTCCAGACCCCGTAGTGAAGAGCTGTGGACAACCCCGTGCCCCTCTGAATTTCTTACCCTCAGACATCCTCTCTGCATCCCTACCCTGAGCTCTTCTGTGATCTCCCAGGACTGGGTCCTGCTGGTGTGAAGCATGTCCTCAGGGCCCTGAAGGAGAACCCACCATTCAGACCGGGCCCCTGGAGAGTGGATGCTGGCGGCAGGTGGGGGCAGAAGTGCATACAACCCAGTAGTCTGTGAACAGGGCAGGGGGAGCTGGAATTCCCACCCTTGCAGTGGGAGGGGATAGGGAGGGTGGGGAAAGTGATGAACTTTGAACAAACTCCCTCCTTTTACCCTAAGGTACTCTGCAGAAGCAAGGTTGGTTCTGGAGGTGCTAGTTGCAGAAGGGGCCGGGATAGGAAGTCCCTTGGTTCATAGCTCCATGGCATGTACACTCCCTGCTCTCTGTGGCCTGCACCACCCCCTCTGTCTCCTGGGAGCTGGACAGGAGGAGGATGGCACCTTTGCAAACCCAGACCCAAGGGAGACAGCCAGCCAGGACTGAGCAGAGGCTCCTGTGGAAGATGCTGGTCCTTCCACCCCAGGGATGGTGTGAGCATCTCTGATGGACAAGCTGGAGGGGCCAAGAGGGGCAAAGCAGGGCTCTGCAGGGTGACCTTGGAGACTTTGAGCTTTGCCCTGACCCCTGAAGGCCGGACCTCTCCTTGACCCTGGGCTTGGGGACTCAGCTGCACAATGGACAATAGGGAGGGAGGACTGAGGATATCCTGGGAATGTTAAGGGTTCCCCCTGACCTGCTCAAGTAATTGGCTTAAGACATCCAGTGAATATGTGAATGGTAAAACTCCTGGTGAATATCAAGCTCTCCTTTGAAGAGTTTGCAGTTTTAGGGAGCAAATAAAAGGCTGGGTTTTGAGCCTCCACATGACCTTCTCAAGGTGAGAGATGGCTTTTAAAGGGTGGATCAGGGACACCTGGGAAGAAAGAGTTCTGACTTCATGGCTTAGTGTGTGCAAAAGAATTAGGTAGGAAGGTAAATAGTTTAGCATTAGTTCAAGTGAAAATCTGAAAACACTCCATGGGGCTAGTGGAAGGTTTGCTACATAAATCATGGATGTGCAGAAGGTGCACTTGGAGTTGGAGGTAGACCACTGCCTGGCTTGAAAGGTGATTGTGATACATTGTACAATAAAAATGGTACTCAATGAAACAGCTTTCAAAACAGGAACCCACCTGGCGAGCATAGAGGTAAAGTGATAAGTGCCACATTACTAAACCCTGATTGCTTCAGGCAGGATGAAATAATTAGGCATATTAATTTTCTCCATTTTGTTTATCACTCTTTTCTGACTTTTATAGGGTAATATCATGGTTTTCCATTTTAAGTCATTTTTTTTTTAAGAAGTTGAAAAGCAAATCAGGGGTATTAACAAGATTGGGACAGAGCCATCGTGACCAACTGTACTGAGGCTTAAGCATTGGACAAGGATGGAAAGTGGATGGAAATGAAAGGATTTCTATCTGCATTTGAGCAGCTCTTTGGCTGCAGCAACTCTCCCATTTACAGTGAAACTTTCTGGGAATGCCATCTTGGGGCCTTGCATCTAGGACTCTCTAGGTTCTCAGTGAATATACTCCTTATCCCCCATGAAACACTAATAAATTTTAATCATCAATGTAACCTTCCAAAATGTCAAATAAAGTACCATGCACTATTAAATTAGATTTAAAAACAATTCCACAAATTTTATGATTCAAATTTTCATTGTTTGAAAAACAGTTAATTTTTTTGTTTGCTGTACACTCAATTAGTCCCAAGTAAGATGTTTCTGTTTACAAGATGTGTCTTACTTAACGTTTTGAGATAGGCTGACTGTTCCCTATTTACTATCAAGAAACAGGTTCAGTAAATTTTAAAACACTTTCCAAAAGACCTCTGCCAGTAACTGGCAATTCAGATTTTGAACCCATGATTGTCAGATTCTAAAGCCCACACTCCTAACCTCAGCACTTCAGCACAAATTCTTTATAACCTTCATATCTAATGGAGCTTAGTATATCAGCAAAAGGCAGTGCCAGCATGTATTTAACCAATTCCCATTGCAAAGCTAAGCTGTCTTTCACCTTCTCCCTTCTCTCTAATGTGAAATGTAATCATTAGCACATCTTAAACACACTTGCCCAGTATTTCTCAATCTATTCTCACTGAACCCAGATTAGATTAGGGTAGAGTCTCAGGTCAATTACTAAATAGCTGTGTGTCCTTGGGCAACTTACTGATCCTCTCTGAAAACTAGGGATAACAATAGGATCAATGCCTTCAGTTTGAGATCTTTTGGATCATGACATCATCACTATTTTGTTTCCTGTATACACTGTTGATTCAACACATTCAGCATCTGGTAGTGCAAGTTCCCTTATTTCTTTCTCCTTTCATAAATTTTCTGGCAATCCCTGCATTTTCTTTCATCATAATTAGTTGAGCACATTTTTAAAAAAGATTCCTGATGGACAGAAGGCTAGAAATTAAGTTCTTTAGGAGTCCCTGAGTAACTAGCAGTACTATTTTGTGGGTATAAAAGATGTTTAAAGGAAAAGCTTAAAGTCATTTATATTAATAAAAGGAAAACTAAAAAATGTAACATGAAACTGTATAGTATAGTAAATCCACATGTGAAATATGAATATGGGTAAAATTGCATATATAAGACCATTTTTCTTTGAAGCTGAACAAATGTATGTTTATACTACAAGATGTTCTTATCAGACAAAAAAAATCCACTATGCTAAATGAAAGAAACCAGACACAAAGTACTATATATTTTATGATTCCATTTATATAAAATGTAAATATAAATCAGTTTATAAAGATGAAATTAAATTAGTAGTTATATAAGGCTGGGGAAGGACTGCTAAGGGAATTGGAATTTTTCTTTTTGAAGTAATGAAATTGTTCTAAAATTTTTTGTTATGATGAATACACGACACTGTGATTATACTAAAAGCCATTGATTATACACTTTGGATAGATCATATGTTATGTGACTATATCTCAATAACACTGCTTAATAAATTTATAATTGTGCAAGAATAGGCAGAAATAGCAGTTATGTGCAGCAGTGGAAGCATAGAGAGATTGAGAGGTAAAGAATTTTCTTGTTTGATTATTTGTCTGTTTTATGTTTGTTATTATTATTATTGAAATAATGAAAATGCTCTAATAACAATTGAAGTCATGAATGCACAACTATGTGATTATAGCAAATATTATTGATTTTACACTTTGGATGAATTGTATGCTTTATTAATATGTATCAATTTTGTTGGGCACAGTCCTTCTGGACCCTTTGCTGGAACAAAATCCCCAGGACCCAGGCTTCTGAGTAGCTCTGTGTGAAATAGGCACCTGCCAGGAGAGGAGAAAGAGGGTTCGATGTCCAGTTCCCATGGAGGCCAGAGGGAAAACAGATGGATCCTGAGGGAGTAATTGGGTCCTTCCTTTCTTGGGGGCTGGACATTGTCCTCAGAAGGCAGACTGGGGTGGGGGCAGGGAATGGGAAAAGAGGAACCTCAATTTACAATGGCCCCAACACTAAAACAGACACTTAGGTATGATCATTTTTCTTGCTGTAACAAAAATGATTTACACTTCAATCATTGCTCAAAGAGTCAGATGTGTTTGGGAACCCTGTGCCTCCACTTGAAACCAGATATTTTTCAGTTGAGACAAAGCCCTGCAAGGCGTCTCTCCTGGGGTAAGGTCCAGGCTTCCCCTATGAAGTTCCTCCTCTGTCATCCTGGGGTCCAGCCTCACTCCTCAAGGATCCTGCAGGTGGGGGCCTAACCTCCCTGCACCCGGGGTCCACAAGACCAGAACATGCTTCCCTGAATACTCTTTCCTCCAAACAGTCCAGGAAGTAGGGTGAAGTGAGTGAGGCATCAAAAAACTGAGTCATCAAGATAAGTAATGTCTTGATGCAATGTTCCTAAAAATTGAAATTAATGTCAAAGAATCTGTGATGACAATAATTTCAAAATTTTAAATATATGCAAGTCAGTATTATTAATTTTTTTTTCTTTTTGGTCAGGCTACAAGGGGGCTGAGTAGCAATGTTGCACCCAGACAAGGCCCTGTTCACTGGCTGTAATCCCTCTTTTCTTCTGGTCCTAAGTCAGATGTGAGGAGGTGTCAGGCAGCTTAGAGCCCAGGCTCTGTTGATGGAGTATAAGTTTCAGATGTCTTGCTCAGGCCACCTAATCTGCATAAGTATCCTGTCATTACACTGCTATTTAAGTTTTTATTTTTTGGTGGTTACCCCAGGGTTTATGATACAAATCCAGCCTACTTTCAAAAACATTACACCAATCCATGTGTAGTGTGAGAACCTAACAAACAGCCCATGTCCAGCTCCTCCATCTCATCCCTCACACTTTTAGTGTCACACTTTTGACTTTCACTTATGCCATAATGCACAAGACACTGCCCAGTTTTTCTTTAGACAATCAGTTATCTTTTAGCATGGTTATATGTTCACCTTCATTTTCACCATTTTCTGCTCTTTATTTCTTTTGTGGATGCAATTTTTAGACTGGTGTAATTCCTTTGTCTGAAGAACTATTTTAGCATATCTTGTGTGATTCAAAATTTTTCATTTTTAAAATATTTTGTTTTTATAATAATTCTTAATTTTTCCTTCATATTTGAAACATAATTTGGCTAGGTTAAAGTAGCTTCTTTAGTCACTTTAAGAGCTATCCTCTAATTTGCATATTCTACTGAATTCATTCTGAATTCCTTATTTTTGTACCCCTGTATGTCATGTTTTCAGCAGTCTCACTTTTGGTTTAGGTGTGTGTGTGTGTGTGTGTGTGTGTATTTGTACAATTGATATTTACCCAGCTAGGTAGGCTCTAAGTTTCCTTAATCTGTGGTTTCATGACTTTTATTACTTTTAGGCAATTACAAGTCATTTTCAAATTTCTTTTCTGTTCTTTTATTGCTCTTCTGAGATCTAAATTACACATTTGTTGGATCATTTGATATGATCCAACAACTATTGGATGTCCTGTCGTATTTAATTTTACACTTTTCTCTTTCTATTTCAGTTTGGATACTTTCTATTGACCTGTCCTCAAAGACTGTTTCCTTGTCTAAGTAGACTTTAGAGATAAGCCTAACCATAGAGGGATCTTTAATCTCAATGATGTTGAGGGGGAGATGGGAATGCTTATTGTTTTTCCTAAATATCAACTTGATTATTGATGTTTCCATCTATCTCCTAAAATGATCAACTGGTTCATACTTGTAGACCACATTTAAGACTAAAGCATTTAAATAATTTAACATGTAGCAATACTTAGATAAAAAAGACCAGTGCTCCATCTTGAAAGAAAGGGGAAAAATTGTGTATACATGAGCAATCTACAGAATGCACATTTTTAAAACTAGTCCATTTTGCTACCCATATGAAAATTGGATTAATATTTGATTATTTATCCAAACTGAGCATCAAAATCTATTGAGATTTTAAAATAAATTTATAATGGAAAACATAATATTCTGTTTCCTGAATATGTGGCATTGCCCTACACATCTTTTTCTAACTGGAACTCACAGACTGAAATATTTATGCTGTCAGAGACAAGAGGTATCCTGAAACAGCAAAAGAGCTGGAACTTTCATGTAGTATCTGTATCTCTGATCTGTAAATGAAAAAAACCTCTGTGTATTTTAATGAATATACCTTGTCCATAAATTTTCCCCAATTATTGAATTAAAAGAATAACATTAGTGTAGGAGAGGATATAAAGTAGACATGGAAGCACTTACTCTGATGGTGGGATTGGGAAATGGCCTGAGTCACCACTGTTATGCAAGGTGACATGACAATATCTTCAGAAGCTACGAATGGAGGTAATAGGGATGTTCACAGTGGTATAATGTAAAAATGCCAATTGATTCTAAGAAAGGATGGTTCCTTGGGTGGAGTGGCAACTATGTCCTGCCTGTTCAGATGTGGATGCTACCAAGGAGGACCTCCTTGGCAGCCCCGTTGCTCTCCACACCTCACCCCAAATATAACCCCCCAAAATGGGGTCCAGGACTCAACATATGCCCACAAAAGGGCAGGCCAAATTCCAGACCATGCAGAAGACAAAGCATAGCCTGAGATGTGGTTCACCAAATGAGGGGGTACCCCAGAGGATATAATATGGGGCCCATATAAAAGCAGCCATAATGGGGACCTTGCCAAACCAGCAGGACATACAGTGAGTAGAATGGCTCATCCCTCCTCCAGTGGGGGGTGGGAGGGTCTTGGACTTATAAACCTGAAGAGAATATGAGAAGGCCATGGAGCATTCAAACAATGCCTCTGGCCTGTGTGAACAGCAAGAACTGTGACTGCAAGTTTTATAAAGAACTCTTCCACCCAAGGTTTTCCAGGGACTTTTGACCAAATCATCAGAGAATTGTAAGTGCTCACAGCTTATCTGAAGAAGATGTGGAATGCAAAACAAACATGGGATCCTGAAAGCTGAATTGAATACATTAAAAAATACTCTGAAAAAAATACTCTGCATGGAAGATGAAGATCTCTTGGAGAATAAGGGCAACTGTGCTTGATACAGACTTGTGAAACATACTGTAGCCTACCGAGGTTAATTTTTTATGTGTCTAAATCCACTTGTCTCTGTTATTTACCTCTACCACAGAAGTGTGTATTTTGATGATGGCTTTGCATTTTATTAATATTCAATATTCCAGTTACTGAAAATTGAAATACCATGGGTTTGGTGTTAACCTAAAATTTGCATTTATAACGTATGCCCATGTGACAATACTTACTGAAAAATGCCAAGTACCCCCTCTTCAAAGAAAGGGGAAAAATTAAGTATACTTTTGATAAATAGGAAGAATTAAACTTTGTGTGTGTGTGTGTGTGTAAAAAGCAGTTTATTATGTCTGTCAGTATAACATTTTGAAATATTTTTACATTAAAGACATAGGATTACAGAAAAATGAGCAGTTGAAATACAAGGGCTTCTTTGGGAGTTGGAGGTTGTCCTGAGTACTGTTGTGGCAACGGATGTAGGCCATTTTAAATCAGCACACACCACTCAGAACTGAGTGGGAGAGAGTGTGGTCTACAATGTGAACTGTGGTCTATGGTTGGTGGCAAGGCTCCAGGATGAGTAAGTCATTGAGGGTGGTGGGCCACACTTGTGGGAGATGTT
Source organism: Tolypeutes matacus (assembly GCA_026826555.1). Lineage (NCBI taxonomy): Eukaryota > Metazoa > Chordata > Mammalia > Cingulata > Chlamyphoridae > Tolypeutes > Tolypeutes matacus. The sequence continues at coordinate 232,943 of JAKSZT010054086.1, read as the reverse complement.
TGTGTGGGACGTGGTGGGAGGTGTGGGGGATGGGCAACATGGGAATCCCAGTGGGTTCCATGTAATATTTTGGGTAATCTAAGAATTTAACTTTTAAAGCTAGTCCATTTTGCTATCCATGTGTAAATTGTAAAATGAAAATGTTTATTTCAGGAGAGGCATATCAATGTATTGGAAACCACAGTGTCCGAGGTGGTGTTTGTGGGACACTCAAAAAACAGGTGAAGTCCCAAGTGTGAAGTGGAGGGCCAGGGATGCTTCTGTTGTCATTTGATTTTTTTTCTGGAAATGAAGTGTACCCTTCATTCTGCAATCTGGTCACCATGACGGGCAGGCTGCAAAAGTGAAACCAATTAGAATCCAGGGTGAGCTCCCAAACACACTGGGCTGTGGTGGGTGGAAGGGGAGTGGGGTGGGGGCATGGTCATCCTCTTTAGGATTCCTACCTTGGCTTTGAATGGACAGAAATTTTGATGGGAATGTAAAAGCCACCAGCACCAATAGTCAGCCATCAAGCTGAGGAAGGAGCTAGTTTCTCCTCAAATCTGACACAACACCCTTGCCACCTCTGGGAACAGCCACTTTGCCTTCTGAGAGGACCAATGTAGCTCCAGTTGCACTCTGAGAATCAGATGAACACAAAGTGTACCACACCTGGAGCACTGGCAAAAATTCACTTAATCATTCACTCTGCACACCACTGTGGAAATTACATTAGGGCTCAAGGTATACAATGTAGGATTGAAATGCAAGACCAGGGTTAGAGCTCAGTTCACTAGGTTGGTCCGATGCATTCCATTCCTAGAACACTGATCAAGATATAAGAGACACATTGGTCATAAGGGGCCGGGAACAGGGTACCAGACATTTCACTGCAAAAAGAGCCAGGTCCCCTTTAAGTCAGAAATTCAACTAATCCCACGCCTTTTTCACCAAAGGCAGGAGGATCAAGTGGAGATCAATTACTGAGGCCAAAATCATGCCCTCACAAAAACATTCAATTGGTGCTTCTGGGATACTTGCTCTCCTGAAAATGTGTTGGTCATGGGAAAACAATCATTCTCTGCTTCTTTGCAAAAGTTGTGATCAGGCTTAAAAACAAGAAGAGATATTTTCCTGACAGAATTGAAAAGCATGGCCTTCCTCACACTTCTGAAAAATCTCTGGAATCCACTGAGACATATTCTCATACAGAAGCAACTCAGATGAATTGAAGTTTTTACTTCTGGATATCATCTGAGATTGTTGACAGGGATCGTGGACTGTTTCCCATGCAAGTATTTTACATCCGGTGGCTCCTACTTGATCTGTAACTGTCAGCTGAATTCCATATTTGCTGTCACAATGACAGAGTTAGGAAGCCACATTCCTTTGTCTTTTCTCCTAAAGATAGTAAAAGATACATTATTTTCTTCATTTTACATTTGACTTGGAGCTACTCAAAAGAAATAGAAAGCCATATCACACAGCTGTGATTACCTGCTCATGCATTTTGTTTCACTCACCTTGCAGCTTCCTCACCAGGCAATGTTTCCAAGCAGAATATCTTCAAAGAGCAGAAGAGCTGTCTAAATGGCCCAGCTCAGTACCTCTCAGGCATTCTGTGAGAAGACAACAAACCCAGGTATTTTTATGTAATAGCCTTCTTCATTTTAATTCTCATGAGGCTACTTCATTTTGTGGGAAACTGATATAAATATACGGAAGTCTTTCTTTTTAAATTAACATCCAACCATGTGTCTTTCTGTTCATTGACTTGGAGGCAGGTTGTACTGCTGCTGGTCGTGAACCCACTCCTCTTTTTTAAGTTGTAGAATCCACAAGGCTGGAATTTCTTGATACCATGGGCAAGAAGTATCCTAAAGCAACAAAATAGAGAGAAGGAACTTATTTTGGAGCATCTCCATATGCAATCTGATAAAAGTTTGGTGTGTGTGTTTTTATTTGTTTACTGGATTGTTTGTTTTTAATGTGCATTGTCAATAAAGGTACAAAAAGTAAAAATTAAAAAATTTCATTGAAAATACACCCACGAGGGTTGGAGAAGATATGGAGAAAGGGAGAGGGATGCTCATTCAGTGCTGCTGAGATTATAAAATGGTGACTGCTGCTGCCACGTGGAAGACTGGGGTTTTCAAGAAGCTAAGTATCAAGTTCCAGCCAGGTCACAGTGGCATGATTGACATACACCAGCTGAAGTACGGAGGGAGGAATCTGTAAGAAGAACTTGAAACTGGGTTCGATCCAGTGGTCCTATCCACACGCCCAGTCAGGTGCCAGCACTTCCTGCTGTTATCCAGCCCAACCTCCAAACCCCTGCCTCTCCCAACCCCATGTAACCCATGGTGGCTTCTGATATATGTACTGTTTTCCACAGGGATCCTGTCCGGTTTCAGACACACAGAATGCTCTATCTTGTGGTTCCCAATACATCAGTATCCCTCTCCTGTAATAAACATTTGTATTTTACATTGTGCATGTTAGAAAGCCAGTTGGTTTTGCATTTCATCTAGAAAGGAATGAAAGATAAATTATCTTCCTCATTTCCCGTTCTCTTTGGAGATATTCAAAGGGAAATGGAAGTCCTACCATACAGCTATCATGGCTACCATCTTACAAATTTTTGTTACCTCATCTTGGCACTTCCTCAGCAGTCTGAGTTGCTAGGCAAATACATACAGACATTAAGAAGAGTTTCTAAATTGCCCATATCCACACCTCTTGTGCATTCTGCCAGAAGAGAAGAAAGCCCCTTATGCCTAAGTAGATAACTTCATTTGTAAGCTCTTTTCATTAGTCACCATGCCACAGAATTGGTGGCCTCCTGAATGCAGAAATGAACAAAAGATAAAGAATAAAACACTTGTACAAAAAATTCAATCCTGGAGGGTTGGTGGCCCACAGCCATGTGCAGACCACACTACACTCTGCAGTCTGAAGTCCAGGGAAATGTTTGTTTGGAAAAACTGCCTTGCCACAAGCGAACATGGGCTGTTCTCCATGGGGTACTGTACTGACTTGGACCAGAAGGGTGAGGTGAACCAAGTTTCAAAAACAGGTTGTGAGAGCCAGGAAGGAAACTAAAACTTGCCTTGCAAAAGCTAGAATTTCCAAGATACCTAGACTAAAATGTGCCAATGCTGTACAGAAATTCTTCCTAGAAGATATATTGCTTGGTGAATGACATAAAGCCCAAGGAGAATAGGAGAAGGCCATGGAGCATTTGAACAATGCCTCTGCCCTGTGTCAACAGCCAGAGATGTGATCACAAGTTTTATAATGAACACTTAAATACCAGATTTTCCAAGGGCTTTTGGCCAAGCCCCAAATGATCCATCAGAGAATTGTAAGTGCTCAGAGCTTGTCCGAAGATGATGTGGAATGAAAGACAAACAGAGGATTCTGAAAGCTGAATTGAAATTATTTTAAAAATACCCTCCATGGAAGATGAAGATCTCTTGGAGAATAAGGGCAACTGTGCTTGTTACAGCCTCGTGAACCACACTGATGCCTACTTGGGCTAATTTTTTAAAAATTGCTGTGAATCCACTATTCTCTGTTATTTACTTTGGCCACTGAAGCATATATTTTGATGATGACTTTGCATTTTATTTATACCCAATTTTCCAGGTACTGAAAATTGAAATACCATGGGACTGGTGTTAACTAAAATGTGCATTTATAACGTACTTCTATGTAACCATACTTTAAAATACTGGGTCATCTCTCTTAAAAGAAAGGCAAAAAATTAAGTATACCTTCAATAAAGGTGAAGAATTCATATTTTTAAAGCTAGTCCATTTTGCTCTCCATCTGTAAATGGCATGAATACTCGATTGTTTATCTGCATTGAACTTTTAAATCTTTAGAGAGATTCAATTAAATGTATATAGGAAAAAGGCGATATTCTGTTCCCTGATGATGTAGCATGGCCCTCACACTATGCTTCCTAAGCTGAAAGTCACAGGACTGAAAAATGTGTATTATCAGGGGCAAGAAATATCCTAAAACAGCAAAAGAGTTGGGACTTTCATGTAGCATCTGTATCTGTGATCTCTAAAGGGTAAAATGTCTTTATGTTTTAATGATGGTACCTTGTCCATAAAAGTCCCCTATTTTTTAAATAAAAGGAAAAGACTAGGGTAGGGGAGGATCTGGAAGTAGATAAGGAAGCACTCATTCTCTGTTGTTGGGATTAGAAAATGACCCATACCACCACAGCTCTGAAAGACAGCATTGCAAGTTCTCCAGAAGCTATGAATGGAAGAAACAATGATGTCCCCAAGGACATGAGGTACAAGTGCCACTTGACTCAAAGATAAGATGGTTCTTTGAGAAGGGAGAGGGACCCATGTCATGCCTGGTAGGATGTGGTTGCTATCCAGGTAGACCTCCATGGCAGCCGTTCCCCTCCCTGCACCATCCCAAATATAATCCCCCAAAATGGGTGTCCAGGGCTCTACATATCTGCACAAAAAAAGTAGGTCTCCACAGGGAACCAAAGCATACCCCCAGGCACAAGTGGGACTCACCAGTCCTTGTGGACTCATATCCAAGTGGCCATAATGGGGCCCCTGAGAAAACAGCAGGACAAACCATGAGTGGGATGGCTCCCCCCCTCATCCCATGAGGAGCAAGGTGATCATGGAAAATGTCTTGGGGGTACACTGGAACCTTCTGGGTCACAGAAAACCTCCCTTAGGCCTCTCTCTTTGGCCAGCTCGGACCAGTTTCAGGGTCCTAGGTGATGGTAGCAGAGCACTAAGAAAACAGGAGGAGTCTCAGATGTGGGGTGGAGGGCCAGGAATGCTTCTTTTGTCCTTTGATTTTCTCTTCTTGAAATGAAGCATAGCCATCATTCTGGAATCTGGTAATCATGACCTGCAGACTGAAATAGTGAAACCCAGAATCCAGGGGAGAGCTCCTTAACACCTTGGGCTGTGATAGGTGGAAGGGGTGTGGGGTAGGGCATGGTCACCTTCTTTAGAATTCCTACCTTGATCTTGACTGAACAGAAATTTTGAAGGGAATGTAAAAGACACCAGCACCAGTAGTCAGCTGTCAAGCTCAGGAAGGAGCTAGTTTCTCCTTAAATCTGACACAACACCTCTGCCACCTCTGGGAAGAGCCCGTTTGCCTTCTAAGAGCACCAATTCAGCTCCAATTGCATCTGGGAATCAGAAGAACACAAAGAGTACCAGGCCAAGTACACTCACAAAAATTCACTTTGTCATTCACTCTGTAAAACTGCCGTGGAAATTACCTTCATGCTAGAGGCACACATCTCAGGATTGAAATGAAAGACCAGGGTGGGAGCTCATTTCACAAGGTTCATCCAATGCATACTGTTCCTATAACGCTGATCAAGATATAAAAGACACATTGGTCATAAGGGACCGGGAATAGGGTTCCAGACATTTCACTGCAAAAATAGCCAGGTCCCATTTAAGCAAGAAATTCAACTAAACCCATGCATTTCTAGCTAAAGGCATAAGGATCAGGTGGCAGGTCAATAATTGAGGCCAAAATCACACCCTCACAAGAAACATTCAATTGGTTCCTCTGGGATACTTGCTTTCATGAAAATGTGTTGGTCAGGGGAAAACAATCTTTCTCTGCTTACTTTGCAAAAGTTGTGATCAAGCTTAACAAGAAGAGAAGATATTTTCCTGACAGACTTGAAAAGCATAGCCTTCCTCACATCTGTAAAATCTCTGGAATCCACTGAGACACATTCTCATATGGAATCAACTCAGATGAATGCAAATCCTTACTCCTGGCTACCATCTGGGATTGTTGACAGGGATCATCATGGACTGTTTCCCACACAAGTACTTTTACATCCGGTGGCTCCTACTAGAACTGGAACTCTTGGCTTAATTCTATATTTGCTGTCACCTTGAAAGGGTTAGGAAGCCACATTCCTTTGCCTTTTCTCCTTAAGATAATAAATGACACATTATTTTCTTCATATTATATTTGACTTGGCGCTATTCCAAAGAAATAGAAAGTCATATCACACAGCTATTGAGGGAAAAAATTGTTGCTGCCTCTTTAACAGTACTCTAACCTCTTTACCAGAAACCCACAACTTTGAAAAAATAACTGCCCCTCCTCTCTTTCTCCCATGGAATCCACAACTTAGGGAGATAAGCACCTTCCTCCCCCTTTATCTGGAATCCAGAAAGTTAATGACTCTACTCTTTTCTTCCCTGAACCCTTCTGCTTTAGAAAGATAAGCTCAACTTGCACCTTTGTTTCTGTAACCCCCACCAGCCTGCTTGCTTCAAGAATTTGTCTGCTTGTCCACCAACCCACTAGCCAATAAACAATTTATATACCCGAAAAAAGCTGATGCCCAGGGCTCAGAATTTGGAAACTTGACTCTCTCCTGGGCCCATGCATAATAAAACTTTGTTCTTCCACCTCTCTGAGTGCATACTTGGGTTTCTCATCATCTAAGTTTCATCTGTCACAACATTTGGTTTCCTGACTGGGAAACCCAACTGAGCAAACCTATTGTGCCTCCAGCTTGGGACTGATGGTTGTGGATGGCCACAATCTCCAAGCAAATGATGTAGGTACCATCCATGCTCTTAATGAGACCTCTGTCTGAGGGGGTCTCCACTGGTCATGTCCCCACACTCCAGCCTAACTCAGTGGGGAGGCAGACTGAACAGTGCCAGAAGACTCTGGAAAGGTAAGCCCCAGTGCCAAGTCCTCAGTCAGGCCCATCTCCAGATGGAAGGGGATACTGATCACCTCCCAAGAGCTCAGGTATTGAGATCTGCGGATAGGCAGACCCTGTGGGGGGGACTGCATAATCTCTGAGCAATTGTGTTTGAATGAGGACAGCAGAGGCTTGCCTCTATCATGCCAGTCTGTGATTCCATGCCCTGTGCTATGGAGTCCAAATGGGCCCTAACCTGTTTCTGTGGCTACATCATACACCATAATGGCCAACCCAAACTCTGCCTGGGCACCTTAGCTAAGATGAGCTGAAGTTCTCATGAGAGATGTGGACCGACAGGCATCTGAGTGGCCTCAAAAGAGGCAACCCCTTCCTTTGTCTGTCTTGTACCACTGACTCAAGGGGTGAACATATCACTGTTAATCCCTGTGGGAGGGACTGTGTAACTTATATGTGATTGTGTGTGTGAGTGAGGATGGCAGAGGGTTGCCTTTGTTATTCCAGTCTGTGACTCCACAGCCTGTGCTACAGAACCTGAATGGACCCTAGCCTGTTTCTCATGGCTACATCATAAGGTATAACAGCCCATCCTAAACTCTCCCTGGGCACCTTAGCTAAAATGAGCTGAAGTTCTCATTGAGAGACACAGACAGGCAGGTATCTGAGTGGCCTTGAAAGAGACAACCCCTTCCTTTGTCTGTCTCATGCCACCAATGCAGGGTATGGGCTCATCACAGTCAAAAACCTACCAAATTACCTTCAAACTTGGGGGTGGGCAGCAAGCTTAAGCCTTGGGACTGACTTCACTCTCCTTGACACAGTACCCCAAAGTGAGAAATGGAGGCTCCATGTGAAAAAAAAAACTTAAGTCAGAATCAAGAAAAACTGCTAGAACTTTCCCCCAGGTTTAGGCACTGGGAATGGCACAAAACCATTCACCCATCATCATTGACCTGAAGCCTAGATGGTCCTGGTCCAGCAGAGGCAGTATCCTATCCCATGTGAAACACAATTGGGCATGGTCAAACACATAGACCACCTGAGAAAAGAAGGGATCCTGACTGACTGCCAGTCACCCTTGAACACCCCATTGTTACCAGTAAAGAAGCCAGAGAAGACAGGATATCAACCAGTCCAGGATCTATCAGCCTTTAACACCACCTTCACCTTACTCCAGGTTGTTCCAAACCTGTACACTCTGCTGGGACAGCTGCTGCCCAGAGCCACCTGGTTCACTTGCTTGGACTTAAAATACACCTTCTTCTGTCTGCATCTGGGCCTCTGAGCCAGCTTCTGATTGCCTTTAAGTGAGAAAATCCTAGAACCTGGCAAAAAATCTCAGCTAACCTGGACTTGGCTCCTGCAAGTCTTTAGAAACTTCCCTACCCTTTTCAGGGAAGTCTTGGAAGCAGATCTAGCCACCTACACCCAGAAAGGCTGCAGGTGTGCCTTTTTACAATATGTGGATAACCTCCTACTTGTCAGTGAGATGGAAGAGGACTGCTGAAAAAGGGCCCAAACACTCCTATAACTTCTGACCGACTGGATACAAAATGTCTTAGAAAAAAGCCCAAATCTGTAAACAGCAGGTCAAATACATAGAGTTCAGCATCACACAGGGTCACCTAATGCTCAGGCCAGAACAAGAGAAAGTGATTTGCACCATCCCTACCCCACCACAAAAAGAAAACTTCATAAGTTCCTCAGGGCTGCAGGGTTCTGTTGCATCTGGATTCCTGGGTTTGCAGCCATGGCCAGACCCCTTTATAAAATGCTGATGGGCCCAGAAAAGGAGTCCCTTGTCTGGATAGAAACCCAACAGAGGGCTTTCCAAGACATCAAAAGACAACTCAGCCAAGCTCCTGCCTTGGGACTCCCAGGTGTGACTCACGGCTTCAACCTGTTTATGCATTTTTTAAAAAGGCACTGGGAATCCTCACACAAACAGTTAGCCCCTGGGAAAGGCCCATCACTTACCTCTCCAGGCAGCTGGACCCATGGCTGCAGAATGGCCACCCTGCCTGAAAGCCCTAGCAGCAACCATAACCTTCATTAAAAAAAAAGCCTTACTCGGGAGATAATATTACATAATCCAACTAACTTCCCTCTGTGCTGCCATCAGCAACCAGTGCCAAGTTTGTGCCAAAAACAACCCTCTGCAAGACCCCTGGGCTCTGGTTGGCATCCAGCACATGGGAACAGCCCCTTTTAAAGATCTCACAGTAAACTTCACAAAATGAAACAAAGTTGGGGGTACAAATATCTGTAAGTGATGATATGCACATTTTCAGCTTCCCCCACACACACTAAAAAAGCAAATAAGAGAAGTGACTAATGCTTTACTCAAGGAAACCATTCCCTGACATGGGCTGCCTCTGTCCATTGGAAGCAACAATGGCCTGGCTTTTGTAACCTCCTTAGTCCAAGAACTGGTGAAAATGTTAGGGATCAAGTGAAAACTCCATACTGCTTACAAGCCTCTAAATTCAGGGAAAGTTAAATGCATAAATCAAACCCTTAAACCCACCCTAGCCAAATTCTGCCAATCAACTGGTCTCCCCTGGGTAAACTTACTTCCCTTAACCCTTCTCTGAGTTAGGTTCACCCTAAGACACATGGGCTATTCACCATTTGAAATTTTGTTCAGCCAGCCTCCCCCAATTATCCAGGCTTTCAAAGGAAAGCTCAAGCTCCTGGGGGAGGGTAGCCAAGATTCCACCCTCCAGCAGCTGAGGAAAACTCTAGCCCAAATACATAAAACTGTCTTGTCCTGAAACCTCATCCCACTGGGACACCTGGTGCACCCCACCAGACAGGGGGCCTAGTCTGGATTAAAGTTTGAGGGAATAAAGCCCCTTCAGCCATCCTGGACAGACACACACAATGTAATTCTTGTAACTCCCACTGCTCTTAAAGTCACAGGTATTGTCCATTGGATCCATCATTCCAGGGTCAAGAAAGCATACCCCCATTAAGAACAAGACAGCTGTGCAGCCCAACCCATACCTGACCACTGGTTAAGAATTTGAGTAACTTGGAGCCACCCCTAAACACCATCCTCATCTATTGTCTTCTAAATGGACACCTGTTCCAGGTGGTTTCTACTCCTGGAAAGACTCCTCACCCTGCTACTCAGAATTGGACTGGCTGCTGTAACTCCTACAGACTGGACAATAATAAATAGAGCTGTAATCACAGTGACATACTTGTGCCTTGTAAAATGTTTCTCTACCTTAGGTTGCTTTTCCTATTCTGCTTCAGGGCTGGCACCAGTTCTCAGCCCTGCTCCAGTTCTCCACCTCCCCTCTCAACAGCAAATAGGTTAAAATAGCTCACAGGAATGTACTAACCCTCCTCTTCCTTTATCTACCATACCTATATGCCGGCAGAATGTAATGAGTTATCTAAAGCCTCAGTTTGTGAGGAAAAGGGACAAAAGTTCTGGATAGCCAGAATGAAATTTGGGGTAGCTGCAAAACTTATGGTACAGCAGGGAAGGTCAATTGTTGGACTTATTATATGCATGCAGGCATGTCAGATGGGGAAAGGGTACAAGATATAGCCTGAAAAGAAAAGCTTAAAACAAGTCTGGAACAGCCTCATCTGGCTATCTGAAAGCCCCAAGTATAAGTGAACAAATTTAACAAAATTTTATCAGCTCACTCAATTCACAGCCCCATTCAACAACAGGTGAGATGGTTGATTGACACCACCTATGCTTTCCTCCACAATATCAGCCCTGGGACCCACTACTTTTGGTGGTTCCTGTCCCTCAGAAAAAAAAACTACCTGGACACCCCAGCCCCTCCTGATTAGCCTCATAAGAACAGGAGTAACCACAGGAATAAAAACAACGCTAAAAAGACTGGGGTCCTCTGTTAAATTCTACTATAAGCTTTCCCAAAAACTGAATGAAAACACAAAGCAAATGGCAGATTCTTCAGTTTCAATCCAGAACCAGATCAACTCTAGCTGGAGTAGCCCTACAAAATAGGAGAGCCCTTAACTCTGCCAAAGCCCCCACAAGGGTGGAAAGTTCTGACTCTCTTGAAGCTTGATAGTAAGTTCTACCACTCCATGGAAGGGTGTCCCAACTTCTCCATGTTAGCAAATGATGCCCCATAAAAAATTATAATGGCATCAAAGGGTGGAATGATGAAATAACTGCTGCTGCCTCTTTAACAACACTCTGTCATCATTAGCAGAAATCCACAGCTTTGAGAAAATAACTGCCTCTCCTCTCTTTCTCCTATGGAATCCACAACTTAGGGAGTTAAGCGCCCTCTTACTCCTTTTGTCTGGAATCCACAAAGTTAACGATTCTACTCTTCTCCTCCCTGAGGCCCTCTGCTTTAGAAAGATAAGCTAAACTCACACCTTTGCTTCTGTAACCTCTGCCTACCCCCTTGCTTCAGGAATTTGCCCACTTGCCCAGCAACCCACTAGCCAATAAACAAGAAGGTAACCTATATTACCTCACAAAAGCTCATGTCTGGGCTCAGAATTTGGAGACTTGACTCTCCTCTGGGCCTGCACATAATAAAACATTGTTCCTCTGCTCCTCTGAGTGCATGCTTGAGTTTCTCATCATCTAAGTTTCATCTGCCGCAACACTATGATTACCTACTCATGCATTTTGTTTCACTCACATTGCAGCATCCTCACCAGGCAATGTTTTGAAGCAGAATATCTTCAAACAGGAGTAGAGTAGGCTCAATGACCCAGCTCAGCACCTCTTGGGCATTCTGTGAGAAGAAAAAAACCCAAGTATTTTTATGTCAAAATATTGTTCATTTCAATTCATTTTTCATTTCTCATGATGCCACTGCATTTTGTGGAAACCTGATATAAATGTATGGAAGTCTTTATTTTTAAATTATCACTGAAATGTTTGTCTTTCTGTTCATTGCCTTTTGGAGGTTGTATTGCCCCTTTTGATCCAACTCCTCTTTTTTAAGTTGACAAAATCCATAAAGATGGAATTTCTTGATACTATGGGCGAGAGTTATCCTTAAGCAACAAAATATAGAGAAAGGCTTTTCTTGGAACATCTCTATGTGCAATCTGGTAAAATCTGGTGTGTATGTGTGCTTTATTTGTTTGTCGGATTGTTTGTTTTTAATGTGCATTGTCAATAAAGATACAAAAAGTAAAAATTTGAAAAATTCATTGAAAACATACCTGCGAGTGTTTGAGAGGATGTGAAGAAAGGCAGAGGCATGCTTATTCAGTGTCAGTGATATTGTAAAATGGTGACTGCTGCTGCTCATGTGGAAGACTGCAGGGACTTCAAGAAGCTAAGTATCAAGTTGCAGCTGGGTCACAGCAGCATGATTGATGTACACCACCTGAAGTAAAGAGGGAGGGATCTGTAAGAGGAACTTGGATCTGGGTTAAATCTGGTGGTCTTGGTCACACCCCTGGCTGGCCACCAGCACTTCCTGCCATTGTCCAGCACGACCCCTAAAGCCCTGCCCCTCCCAACCACATGGATCACCATGGTGGCCTCTGATTTTTGTACTGTTGTCCACAGGGATCATGTCCTGTTTCAGACACAAAGAATGCTCTATCCTGTGATTCCCAATACATCAGTATCCTTCTCCTGTAATAAACATTTGCATTTTACAGTGTGCAAGTTAGGAAGCCAGATGGTTTTGCATTTGGTCTTTAAAGGAATGAAAGATAAATTAAATTCCTCATTTCACATTCTCTTTGGAGATATCCAAAGGGAAATGGAAGTACAACCACACAGCTATTATGACTACCATCTTGCAAATATTCTTTACCTCATCTTGCTGCTTCCTCAACAGTCTGAGTTGCTAAGCAAATATATACATACATTAAGAAGAGTTTCTAAATTTCCTATTTCCACACCTCTTGTACATTCTGACAGAAGACAAGAAAGCCCCTTATGCCTAAGTAGATATTTTCATTTCTAAGCTCTTTTCAATTGTCATGATATCACAGAATTGGTTGGCTCCCTAATTCAGAAATGTACAGAAGATAAAGAATTAAACAATTGTCTACAAAACTTCGGCCTTGAATTGTGGAGTCTGACACCACACTCTACACCCCACAGTCAAGGGAAATGTTTGGTTGGAAAAGCTGCCTCAACACCAGTGAAATGGGCTGGTCTTAGGGGTTACTCTACTTGGACTGAAAGGGTGAGCTCACCCCAGTTTCAAAAACAGTCTGTGAAAACCAGGAAGGAAACTGAATCCTGCCAAGCAAGCGCTGGGATTTCCAAGATACCAATTCTGAAGTGTGCCGAAGCTGTTGAGAATTTCTTCCTAGAAATTCTTCCTAGAACATATATAGCTTGGGAAAGGACTTACAAGCCCAAGGAGAATAGGAGAGGGCCATGGAACATTCGAACAATGCCTCTGCCCTGTGTAAAGAGCCAAAGCTGTGACTGGAAGTTTTATAATGAAGTCTTCCACCCCAGGTTTTCCAAGGGATTTTGACCAAGCCTCAAACAAGTGCCAGAGAATTGTAAGTGTTCAGAGATTGTCAGAAGACCATATGGAATGAAAAAGAAGCATGGGATCCTGAAAGCTGAGTTGAAAATATTAAAGAAAATACTCTGCATGGAAGATGAAGATATCTTGGAGAATAAGGGCAACTGTGCTTGCTACAGACTGGTGAAACACCCTGAAGCCTACCCAGGTCATTTTTTTTTAATTGGTGAAATCCACTTGTCTCTGTTATTTACTTTAGCCACAGAGGCATGTACTGATGATGACTTTGCATTTTAATAATACTCAATTTTCCAGTTACTGAAAATTGAAATACCATGGTTTTGGTGTTCTCCTAAAATGTGCATTTCTAATGTACTTCCATTTCTACAATATTTCTTTTAAAATGTTGAGCCCTTTCTCATAAAACAAAGGGGAAAATTTAAGTATACATTTGATAAAGCTGAAGAATTCATATTTTAAAAGCTAGTCCATTTTGCTATCCTTCTGTAAATGGCATGAATACTTGATTGTTTATCTGCACTGAGCTTTTAAATCTTTAGAGAGATTCAACTAAATGTATACAGGAAAAAGGTGATGTTCTGTTCCCTGATTACGTGGCATGGCCCTCACACCATGCTTTCTAAGCTGAAAGTAACAGGACTGGAATATGGGTGCTATCAGGGGCAAGAATTATCCTAAAACAGCATAAGAGTTGGAACTTTTATGGAGCATCTGTATCTGTGATCTCTAAAGGGCAAAAGGTCTTTGTATTTTAATGATGCTACCTTGTCCATAAATGTCTCCCAATTTTTGAAATAAAAGGAAAAGATTAGGGCAGGAGAGGATCTGGAGGTAGACAAGGAAGCACTCATTCTTTGTTGCAGGGATTGAAAAATGGCCTATACCCCCGCAGTTGTGAAAGAGCCTGGCAAGATCTCCAGAAGCTCTGAATGGAGGAAACAACAATGTCCCCCAGGGCATGAGGTACAATTGCCACTTGACTCAAAGAAAGGATGGCTCCTTGAGAGGGAGAGGGACACATGTCATGCCTCATACAGTGTGGCTGCTACCCAGGAGGACCTCCTTGGCAGCACTTCCCCTCCCTGCATGCCCCAAACAAAACCCCCAATAATGGGTGTCCAGAGCTTTACACATCTGCACAAAAGTGCAGGCCCAATTACCGACCACAGGAAAGATAAAGCATAGCCCTGGTCACAGGTGGGACTCACTGAACCTGGGGAAACCCGAGGGTACACCTTCCAAGCCCATATCCAAGGGCCATAGTGGGGCCCTTGAGAAACCAGCAGGACAAACCAGGAGTGGGATGGTGCTCCCTCCTTCCATGGGGGGAGAAGTGGTCTTGAACAATGTCTTGTGGGAACCCTGGGAGCTGGTGGATCACAGAAAACCTCGCTTAGGCCTCTCTTTTTGGCCAGCTCAGACTGGATGCATCGTCCTGGGTGGTGGAAAACAGGAGTCATGTCTGGTGTGGGGTGGAGGGCCAGAGATGCTTCTATTGTCCTTTGATTTTCCCTTTTTGAAATGAAGAATACCCTTCGTTCTGGAATAGTCACCATAACCTGCAGGCTGCAATTGTGAAACCAGTCAGAATCCAGGGGTGAACTCCCAAATACACCGGGCTGTGCCAGGTGGAAGGAGTGTCGGGTGGGGGTGTGCTCACCTTCGTTAGAATTCCTACCTTATTCTTGAATGAACAGAAATTTTGAAGGGAATGTAAAAGCCACCAGCACCAGTAGTCAGCTGTCAAGCTCAGGAAAGAGCTAGTTTCTCCTCAAATCTGACACAACACCCCTGCCACCTCTGGGAACAACCCCTTTGCCTTCTGAGAGCACCAATGCAGCTCTGATTGCACTCTGGGAATCAGAAGAACACAAAAAGTACCAGGCCCAGAGCACTCGTAAAATTTCACTTTGTCACTTACTCTGCAAACCTGCACAGAACTTATCTTCTTGCTAGAGGCACACATCTCAGGATTGAAATGCAAGACCAGGGTTAGAGCTCAATTCATGAGGTTGGTCCAACACATTCCATTCCTAGAACCCTGATCAAGATATAAGAGACACATTGGTCACAAGGGGCCAGGAATAGGGTACCAGACATTTCACTGCAAAAACAGCCAGGTCCCCTTTAAGTCAGAGATTCAACTAAACCCATGCATTTCTAGCCAAAGGCATAAGGATCAGGTGACATATCCTTGATTAAGGCTAAAATCACACCCTCACAAGACACACTCAATTGGTGCCTCTGGGATACTTGCTTTGCTGAAAATGTGTCAGTAAGGGAAAAACGATCTTTCTCTGCTTAGTTTGCAAAAGTTGTGATCAGGCTTAACAACAAGAGGAGATATTTTCCTGACAGACTTGAAAAGTGTAGCCTTCCTCACACAGCTGTAAAATCTTTCAAGTCCACTGAGCCATATTCTCGTACAGAGGCAACTCAGATGAACGCAAGTCCTTACTCCTGGATACCATCTGGGATTGTTGACAGCTATCATCGTGGACTGTTTCCCAAGTACTTATACATCTGGTGGCTCCTACTAGATCTGGAACTCTCAGTTGAATTCCATATTTGCCATCACTGTGACAGGGTTAGGAAGCCACATCCTTTGCCTTTTCTCCTTAAGATAGTAAAATATACATTATTTTCTTCATTTTACATTTGACTTGGAGCTATTCCAAAGAAATAGAAAGCCATATCACAAAGGTTGATTACCTGCTCAGGCATTTTGTTTCACTCACCTTGCAGCTTCCTCACCAGGCAATGTTTCCAAACGGAATATCTTCATACATGAGTAGAGCTGTCTTACTGGCCCAGCTCAGCACCTGTCGGGCATTCTGTGAGAAGACAACAAACCCAAGCATTTTTATGTCATAGCCTTCTTGAGTTCAATTCTCTTTTCATTTCTCTTGATGCCACTGCATTTTGTGGGAACCTGATACAAATATACAGAAGTCTTTCTTTTTAAATTATCATCTAACCATGTGTCTTTCTATTCATTGACTTTGGCAGGTCATATTGCCACTCAGGATCCCACTCCTCTTTTTTAAGATGCTGTAATCCACAAGGCCAGAATTTCTTGACACCATGGGCGGCAGGTATCCTAAAGCAACAAAATAGAGAGGAGGAACTTTTCTTGGGCCATCTTTATGTGCAATCGGGTAAAAGTCTGGTGTGTGTGTGCTTTATTTGTTTATTGAATTGTTTGTTTTTAATGTGCATTGTCAATAAAGTTACAAAAAGTAAAATTTAAAAAAATTCATTGTTTTTTGCAGAGGATGTGGAGAAAGGCAGAGGGATGCTCATTCAGTGCCAGTGATATTGTAAAATGGTGACTGTCACCGCTGCCAGGTGGAAGACTGCAGTGTCTTCAAGAAGTTAAGTATCGAGTTGCAGCCGGATCACAGAAGCATGACTGACATTTGCCAACTGAACTAAAGAGGGAGGAACCCATAAGAGAAATTTGGATATGGGTTCAATCCGGTGGTCCTGGTCACACCCCTAGCTGGCCGCCAGCACTTCCTACCATTGTCCAGCCCAACCCCCAAACCCAAGTCTTTCGCCTCCCAACCCCATGGATCACCGCGGCGGACTCTGATGTATGTACTGCTATCCACAACGATCCTGTCCTGTTTCAGACATAAGGAATGCTCTATCCTGTGGTTCCCAATACATCAGTATCCCTCTCTTCCTTGCATTTTATAGTGTGCAAGTTAGGAAGCCAGATGGTTTTGCATTTGGTCTTTAAAGGAATGAAAGATAAATTAAATTCCTCACTTCACATTCTCTTTGGAGATATCTAAAGGGAAATGGAAGTACGACCACACAGCTATTATGACTACCATCTTGCAAATTTTCTCTACCTCATCTTGCTGCTTCCTCAGCAGTCTGAGTTGCTAGGCAAAGACATACAGACAAAAAGAAGAGCTTCTTAAATTGCCGATTTCCACACCTCTTGTGCATTCTGACAGAAGACAAGAAAACCACTTATGTTTAAGTAGATATCTTCATTCATAAGCTGTTTTCATCAGTCATGATGTCACTTTATTGGGTGCCTCCCTAACAAAGAAATGTTTGGAAAATAAGGAATAAAACTATTGTACAATTCAATATTGGAGAATTGGTGGCCCACAACCCTTTTGCCAGCCAACTCTGCTCTCTACACTCCACAGCCAAGGGAAATGTTTCATTGGCAAAGCTGCCTCACTGCCAGTGAATGTGGGCATATCTTCATGGAGTACTGTATTTACTTAGACCACAAGAGTTAGGTGACCCCAGTTTCAAAAACAGGCTCAGAAAATCAGGAATGAAACTCAACCTTGCCTTGTAGAAAGCCAGGATTTCCCAGATACTTACTATGATATGTGCCAAACCTGTTCAGAAATTATTCCTAGAATATATATTGCTTGGTGAAGGACTTACAAGTCCAGGAGAATAAGAGAAGGTCAAAGAGCATTCAAACAATGCCTCTTCCCTGTGTAAACAGCCAGAGCTTGGATTGGAAGTTTTATAATGAACTCTTCCACCCCAGGTTTTCCAGGAGCTTTTGTCCATGCCCCACACAATTCATTAGAGACTTGTAAGTGCTCCAAGTTGTTGCAAAGATGATGTTTAATGAAAAACAAATATGGGATCCTGAAAACAGAATTGAAAGTATTAAAACAATACTCTGCACGGAAGATGAAGTGCTCTTGGAGAATAAGGACAACCATGCCCGATACAGACTCATGAACCACAATGAAGGCTGTTTTTTTTTTTTTTTTTTAAATTTGTATAATCCACTTGCCTCTGTTATTTTCTTTTGCCTGTGAAGCATGTACTTTGATGATGAATTTGTACTTTATGAATAAATTTTCCAGTTACTGAAAATTGAAATACCATGGCTTTGATGTTTTCTTAAAATGTACAATTATAGTGTACTTCCATGTAGCAATACTTAATTAAAACTAGCCAGGGATCCATCTTGAAAGAAAGGTTAAAAATTATATGTATATTTGAGAAAGCTAAAGAATTCAAATTTTTAAAACTAGTCCATTTTGCTATCCATCTGAAAATTAGATGCATACTTCATTATTTATCCAAACTGAGCATTTATACTTTTTGAGAGATTACCATGAAATTATAATGGAAAAATGTGATGTTCAGTTTCCTCAGTATATGGTTATGCCCCTACACCTCTCTTTCTAAGCTGGAATTCACAGGACCTTAATATATGTGTTATCAGGGTTAAGTGATATCCTAAAATTGTAATAGTTGGAACTTCTATGGTGCATCTGTATCTGTGATCTGTAAATTTTAAATTTCTGTGAAATTTTAATGAATGTACCTGTTCCCTAAATTTCCCCAAAATTTTGGATTAAAAAAATATATATTAGGGTTGGAGAGGATCTGGCTGTGGACATGGAATCACTCATTGTCACTTTGTGTGATTTGAAAATGGCCCATGCCACCAGTGCTCTGCAAGAGGATTTGACAATATTTCCAGAAGCTGTGTATGTAGGTAAGAGTGATGTTCACAGCAGCCCAATGTACAACTGCCACCAGACTCTAAGATGAGATTGTTCCTTAAGATGGAGAGAGACATATCATTCCTTGTCTGATGTGGGTGCCAACCAAGAGAAACTCCTGGGCAGCCCCCTTGCCCTCCCCACACCACCCCATATCAGCCACTGAAAATGTGTGTCCAAGGCTCTACACAACCCCCTAAATCAGCACACACAATTCCTGCCCAAGTGTAAGACAAAACCCAGCCACAACTGGGCTCCACCCAAACCGGGTGTACCTGAGTGTACAACTTGTGGATCCATATAAAAGCAGCTAGTAGCATGCATCCTTCAATTGAGCAAAATGTCCCCAAGTAGGATAGCTCACCCGTCCTCCCATGTGGACTGGGGTGGTCTTGGACAATATCTTGGGCAGACCCTGGTGACTGTGGGTCACAGACTTCCTTCCTTGGGCTTATCTGTCTGGCCAGCTTAGACCAGTTAAAGTTTCTGGGTGGTGGTGGGGGTACTCAGAAAACAGGTGGATTCTCAGGTGTCAGGTGGAGGGCCAGAGTTGCCTGTGTTTCCCTTTGAATTCTTCTGGAAATGAAGCTTAGCATTCATTCTAGAATCTGGTCATCATGACAGGCAGTTTGCAAAAGTGAAACCTGTTTGCTCCATTTGCCAAAAAAACCCACCCATGATCCCCATCTGGCCCAGCCAGTCTGCCAGGTCCCTATGAAAAATGGCCAAATATAAGCCCCATCCATCAAAATGACCACTCATAACCCCAAACTGGCTCCACCAAGCCTCCCATGCTCCTATGACAAATGGCCAAAATCCTCACCTCTTTCCCTGAAATAACAAAACATGCCTTACCTCAAAACCTATCACAAGATTGTCAAACATCCTACTGAAAATTCCAACACTCTGTCTCATCCTCCCCAAGATGCCCTGCCAACAAACTAAAGTTCAGTACTTTTCCTTTGCCCTCACTAACACCCGACCCACATGCTATTTAAGGGTCAGCCCAAATCAGTCAAATGGGCTGAAGTCTCTTCAGTCTGTGACCATTGGGATGGGCTAAAATCTCTTTTTAGACCCCTGCCACTCCAGCAATCTAATAAAATTTCTACTAACTTTGATCTGCCTCTGAGCCTCATTGAATGGGGATCTAACAGTTTAGTGCAGAAAACCTGGGAGGACTCGTTGAGGCATATCAATTCCATAGTGATCCTCAACCCTGCTATTGCAGTTTTACCAAGAAACACCAGACACTGAGTTGACTTTGGGTTAGTTTCAAGACCTCTCCAGAGGATCCTGTCTCTTTTTGGGTAATCTGCCTCCTTTTCTCTGAAAATCCTAATGCTAGGTCAATGATCCTCTCCAGCTTTGGGAAACAGTCCCCATCGCCTATTCTCTCTGGTCTGGTGATACCTGGCACTGGGTCTGGTCACCTGCCTAACCAGTTTGAGAACAAGAGATCTGAGGACACTTCCATCTCTTCTCTCATACCCCCTTTTCCAAAGAAGTCCTTGAACTCACTCTCTCCCCTCCAACACAATGGCAAGCGGTCTGAGATCTCCTCAGTTCAGGCTTTTCTTCTCTCCCTGTTCCTTCCTCTGCCTATCAAATCTTCCTTCTCAGCAGCTTCCAACCTCAACCCCTCTTATCATGCCCCCCACCATACACCCTATCAGCACCCACCAAACTTACTCGATCCTTCTCCCATTCACCTACACCTTCCCCTGAATCCCCCCTCTTTTCTCCACTTACCACTCACTCTCAAGCCCAACTCCCTGCTCTCAGTCCCTCTTCTCCAGGTCCTGCCTCCATCTCTGAAAAGTGGCTGATGCATAAAGTGTTGTGTGCATTTCTGTCCCCTTCCCCCTCTCTGATCCCTCATTTCTTATTAATACAGAAACCACATAACTCTGCCCTCCCTGAATTCCCTGAACCCTTAACTCACTACTCAATCTCAATAATGGCGGTCAATGAAATAGTTTCACACCCCCTCACAACCCTCTTTTGCCATAACCACAAAAGTCCACCTCTAAACATATTCATTCCCTCCTCTGCTCCCCTTTTCCCACAAAACTCAGTCTGAAACAGTGAAATTGCTATCATTGCTGCCCACCAAGTCCCAGTATCCTCTCCCTCTTGATGCCCTGCAAAATAACAAAGCCACAATTATTCAGCTCTTACAAGCAAGCCTTTAGCTTACTCCTAAATTTTAAGTCTAAGTGTCTTTCTAAAAAGAAACAATTTGAAATATATGTGTTAAATATCTACCTATCTAAACTGCTAAATTAAAACTTAACTGCATTTATACTGCTCAAATCTTAACTATGCTAATTACTAACAATAGCATTTCCAAAAACAAGTGTGCATATTACAAGCAACACTGATTCCAAAAAAAAAAAGACAAAAAAAACACAAATCCTTAAAGCAATAAAGTCAGGATTGTAAGATAATAAAAAGCTTAAAAACAGCCAGACCAAAAAAGTGAAAATTATGAGTCAAGTTAATGAGCCTTTTTCATATTTGTGTATTTGTTCAGTATCAATGTATATTTTGATATATCCAGATGGTAACATTAAATTAATGAATAAAAATTATTAAAAGAGCTCTACCCAAATGGCCAAAAAATCAAATAAGCACTTATATTAATATATAAGCGTGGTCAATGGACTCATCCAAGTCACCTGGTGAGGAGACGATGATGGACATCGGCCATCCCAGGGAATAGCGATACTCTGCAGGTGAAGGCAGGATAATTCCATCCACTGTATCCATGGGATATAAGCCCACTCTCACTTGGAGGTGGAGTGGACATCACAATTCCAGTCCCCTCAGGACTGGGAGAAGAGCTATGGTATAGAGTGGACTTAATGGTATTCTGTTGTAGACATATTGCAATTCAAGCAATGGAAGAAATTATATCAGTGAGGTGGAGCAAGTGGGCACTAGATACTTTCAGGGCAGGGAGGGGAAGGGCAGTTGTAATACAGGGGCTTATTCAGGACCTGGGGGTTGTCCTGAGTGACGTTGTGGTGATGGATATAGGCCATTTTACATAAGCATATACCATGCAAAACTGTGTGGGAGAGAGTGTGGTCTACGATGTGAACTGTGGTCTATGCTTAGTGGCAAAGCCCCAGGATGTGTATATCCATTGCAGCTGATGTGCCACACTAATGAAAGATGTTTATGTGAGATGTTATGGGAGGTATGGAAGGTGGAGATCATGGGAATCCCTGTAATTTTTGTGTAACATGTATGTAATCTAAGCATCTTTTAAAATATATATGAAAAAAAAATTATGTAAGTAAATGCACATATACACATATATATCTATGTATCATTTTACAAATATTGGTTTATATTGTGAAAAATTTGATTTTTACCCACAATAAAAAAAAGAAATATATATATATATACACACACACACACACACACACACGGATACTAATAAAATAAATTAGCCCTATATGTGTTAAATCTTTAAAATGATGAAACTTGTAAGTTTTGATTAATGCAGTTACTACAAACCTCTCCAAAAAATTGTTTTTGCCTAAATTAAAGTGAAGTTTATTTTAATTCACAGAATGGAATGAAGAATGTGAAACTTAAATGGATATTGATAAAAGTAAAAAGTTTGTGGAAGTTTGATAAATTTGTTCAAGAAAATGTGTTTTTCTTACACTAATATGTCTGGTTTTCATGAAGCAGAATGAAAGTGTGTAAAACAAAACTTAAGTGCATATGGCAAGTTCTAGAATGTACTGTACGAGGTAACATTAAGTGAGAAAATGTGCTTTGTAAAGGTAAAATTTGTCTTAAAATGAAATAACTCTAATCTATGTGATTAAAAATAGTTATCTTTGTAAAAGCATTGTTTAAATTGAAATATTTAAATAATTAATTCCAGAAAATAATTATTAAACAGAAAGTGAATTAATGCTAACAACAAAAAATAAGTTCTTGACAGAAAAACCTGTCAGAAGCCACCTCAATCTGCATATTAAAGTGGTGGTAAAGAGAAGATAATCTTGATTCCATAGAAAATCTTAGGTTTTCATAAAATAAAAATATAGCTTTTCCTGTACTGCTAAAATAAAATACCTGTTTATTAATGTGATCATGATAATTGTAAACTCTAAGAAGTTTACTTTAAAACAGTTTCTAAAGTCATTTTGGCAACTTATGTAAGAAAATATATAAATTATGTTTTTTATTATTAAATAAAGAAAGTAATTTTGTCCTGATATAAAATGACTGGTTAAGAAAGAAAAAAATGTGGAACAAAACCTGAATAAATACAGAAAGTACAAAAAGTGCATGGAAAAGAAATTTTTGTGTTTCAAGTTAAGTAAAATTTATTGGGTCTATCTATAAAATTTTAAAAGCTTTAGTAACAAATAAAATACTGATGCAAAATTAAATTTTTTTTCTCTGTTATAATAACAAAGTTTCTTAAATCATTGCTCTGTTTTAATAAAAGTTTATAAAGAATTTTCCTCTTGAATTATCAAGATACAAAGAAAAGATAATTTGTTTTATCATAATAGCTTCTGTACTTTAACCTTATCATTTCCTAGGTTCTTTAAGAGAAAAAAATCTTATTACTTTTACAAAAACATAAAGTTCAAATCTGCTTTCTCAAAATCAAGTCCATAAAATATCTTTTTATTTCAAATTATTGTAATAGCTTTGTTCTTTCACCTTTAAAAAGTGAAGTACTAAAAATAGTTAAGTTGACAGATCCTTGGGGACCAAGATGGTGTTAGTGTAGGAAGGCACAAACTGCAAGCTCCCAGAGCAAGGCGGATTGTGGACGGGGTCCTGCCCAAGGGTCTGTGCTGTGCACGCATGGAGTGAGAAGCTTGGGACATCTATCTGCGCAGATCTGCAGCATGGATGGAACGGTGGAGATTCGTGAGTTTTGAGGATGCGGGTGGAGGTTGGCACGGGAGGCTGAGCCCTGCGGTTAGGGAAAAAAAAACAAAATTAAATAAAACGGCCATTTGGAGCCGCGGGCAGGGCAAAAAAGTTTTATTTTCTGGGGATCTGGCTGCCTGGTGCCCCTTGGACCTTGTGTGAACAGAACAAACAAGCTAATCAGCACCCGGTGAACTGGAAGGGGGGATTTTGGTCGGGGAATGGAGCTGATTTCCCTAGCCACCCAGGGATAAGACCTGGGCCGCTGCGGACCCAGGAAGAAGGGACACTTCCCAAAAAAGGGAGGGTTCTGTTGGAAGACAGGGAAGGGTATTTTATATTTTTAGACATCGATCTGACTGCCTGCACCGCCCCATAGCTTTGGGGAGCAGATAAGCCAAACTGAAGCAGCATTAGGCTGAGAGCAGACACGAATCTGCACTCAAACTGATTTACTGAGCAGCCCGGTGATGCTCGAGCTCAGATCCAGAAGGGGCAGAATCCGCCCTCTTTAGCACTCCTCACTAACTAACAACAGAGCTACAGCTAACCGGGGAAGTCCGGAAAGTGGGACGTGCTTGATTAATTTCCACGGGCCCAGCTAGGGTCCCTTCTGAAAGGGGGTTGGTCTAGAGGAGGAATTATTTTGGGTCCTGCATTTGGCTAAAAAAATAAAAATTAAAAAAAAAAAAAAGTGAGATCACCTCAACAAATGAAAAATAAATTCTTTTTAATTTAGTTTAATAGCTAAAAGCTGCTTCAGGACCTGCATATAGAACACTGTGGGGAAATTGATTGATAAACACAAGTAGGCAGGAAGGATCCACCTGGACCCTAGGGTAATCATTAGCCCCCCTTAGCTGTTTTTGACTGCTTGCCTGTGTGGATCTTTGGTTTCTCTCTGTTACTTTCTGGTCTATTGCTATTAGTTCCTCTTTCCTCCCCCCTTCCTTTTTCCTTCTATGCTTTTTTTTAAAAAAGGTGCTCCCAGCTTGTCGCTTCTTTGCTGGGCTTCTTATTCAGTAATTTCCCACTCGCTGTATATATTGATTCTGTATTACAAACTATCGCTTATCCTTCCTGCATCTTTCTGCCTTCTGTTTTCTGTCGTGGCTCTTAGAGACAACATTTTTTCATAGGCCCACAACTTAAGGGTGTCAATTTCTATTCCATCTATTTTGTTTTCTTCTTCTTTTCTTTTTTTTTTTTATTAGTATTAACTTTTTCCTTTCAGACCTTTCTTTACTATTTCTCTCCCGCCTCATAATTCTAGCCTTCTAAATCACTATATATATATTCCTCCATTTGTTTTCCCAGCCCATTGTAGGAACTCCATATTTTTTCATAGTACTCTACACTGCCTACACAAGTTAAATATTCATCTCATTAAGTCTCATTTTGCCCCTCTTCTAACTTTTATCAATATTTCTATTATCCTTCTGCCTTCCTTACAACTTTTGATTCCTCTGACCCTAACCTTTTGCCTTCAAGGGAACATAAAAAGAAGCAAGGAAATAAAATAAGAAGAAAAACTGCCAAAGAGAAAACTTAACTCACACGCAGAACTAACAGCTAAATAAAATTCTAGAACATAGAGAAAAGTTAACCAACTGAACAAACCCATCAAGATAATATGATGACCAGAGGGCAACAGAAAAATACAAATGACTCTGAGAAACTGGAAAACATGGACCAGTCCAGTGCACAAAATGAAAACCAGGAAGCAATGCAGAACATCGAACAACTAATCAAAGCTATCCAAACAAATATCATGGACCAACTTAAAGAACTGAAGGAAGAGATTAAGGATATAAAGAAGACACTAGGGAGAACATACTGAAGAAATAGCTAACACAACTAAAAAGGTAATGGATATGATGGTGAACAAGGGCACAAGTCAAGAAATGAAAAAGACGCTGGACTCACATGACAGCAGATTTGAACAGGCAGAGGAAAGAATTAGTGATATGGAAGACAATACAGTTGAAATCAAAGAGATTTTAGAACAGATAGACAAAAAGATAGAAAAAATCCAGCATGGTCTCAGGGAATTAACTGATAATACAAAACGTACAAACATACGCATTATGGGCATCCCAGAAGGAGAAGAGAAGGGAAAGGGAACAGAAGGAGTGTTGAAGGAAGTTATGGCTGAAAACTTCCCAACTATATTGAGAGAGATGGCTGTGCAGATCCAGGAAGCACAGCGCACCCAAAATAGTATAAATCCCAACAGGCCAACTCCAAGACATATACTATTCAAAATGTCCAAAGCTCAAGACAAAGAGAAAATACTCAAGGCAGCAAGAGAAAAGAGAACCATCACATACAACGGAAGCACAATAAGATTAAGTGCTGATTTCTCAGCTGAAACTATGGAGGCAAGAAGACAGTGGTATGACACAGTCAAAACATTAAAAAAAAAAACTTCTAGCCACGAATTCTCTATCCAGCAAAATTGGCATTCAAAAATGTTGGAGAGTTCAAAATATTCACAGATAAACAGCAATTAAGAGAGTATGTCAAGAAGAAAGCAGCACTTCAAGAAATACTAAAGGAATCTCTACAAATTGAAAGTAAAAAACAAAGGAGAGAGAGTTGGAGGAGAGTTTAAAAACAACTGAAAAGTCAAAAAGAGAAACAAAACAACATATGACATACATTAACCCAAAGAAGAAATGGCTGAAGTAAGAAATTCGTTATGAGTAATAACACTGAATGTTAATGGATTAAATTCACCAATCAAAAGACACAGATTGGGAGGATGGATAAGAAAATATGATCCATCTTTATGCTGTCTACAAGAAACCCACCTTCGACCCAGGGATTCAAGGAGACTGAAAGTGAATGGCTGGAAAACCATTTTACAAGCTAACAATAGCCAAAAAAAGGGCAGGAGTAGCTATTCTAATATCAGACAAAACAGAATTTAAATGCAAAATTATTGTAAGAGACAAAGATGGACACTACATATTAGTAAAAGGAGTAATCTCTCAAGAAGAGAGAAAAATCATCAACATTTATGGACCTAATCGAGGTGCCTCAAAATACATGCGGCAAACTCTGGAAAAATTAAGAGGAGAAATAAAATCCTCTACAATTATAGCAGGGGACTTCAAAACACTACTATCATCATTAGACAGAACATCTAGGCAGAGAATTAACAAAGAAACTAAGGCACTTAACAATACATTAGAAGATTTGGACTTAATAGACATATACAGAACACTACACCCAAATACAGTGGGATTTACATCCTTCTCGAGTGCACATGGAACATACCAAAATAGACCACATGCTAGGCCACAAAACCACACTCAATGAATTCAGAAAGATTGAGATTATACAAAATAATTTCTCTGACCACAACGGAATCAAGTTAGAAATCACTAGGGGCAGAGAAACAGGTTAGGCACAAGGATATGGAAGTTAAACAACACACTCTTAGAAAAACAGTGGGTCAAAGAGGAAATTTCAAAAGAAATCAGTAACTACCTTGAAACTAATGAAAACGACAACACAACATATCAAAACCTATGGGATGCAGCGAAAGCAGTCCTGAGAGGGAAGTTCATAGCCATAAATTCATATATAAAAAAAGAAGAAAGAGCTAAAATTGAAGAACTAACTGCACACTTGGAGGAATTGGAAAAACAACAGCAAACTAAACCTAAAGGAAGTAGAAAGCAGGAAATAACAAAGATTCGAGCAGAACTAAATGAAATAGAGAATAAGAAAGCACTGGAAACAATAAACAAAACCAAAAGCTGGTTCTTCGAGAATATCAAAAAAATTGACAAACCCTTAACCAGACTAACAAAGAAAAAGATAGAACAGATGCAAATACATAAAATAAGGAATGAGCAAGGAGATATCACTACTGACCCCACAGAAATAAAGAGTATCATAAGAGGATACTTTGAAAAATTATATGCCAACAAGAATGACAATTTAGAGGAAATGGACAAGTTTCTAGAAACCCACAAACAGCCGACATTGATGAAAGAAGAAATAGATGAACTCAACAGCCCAATTACAAGTAAAGAGATAGACTCAGTCATTAAAAACCTCCCAAATAAGAAGAGTCCAGGACCAGATGGCTGCACAGCTGAATTCTACCAAACATTCCAGAAAGAGCTAACACCAATTCTACTTAAGCCCTTCCAAAAAATTGAAGTAGAAGGAATATTACCTAACTCATTCTATGATGCCAACATTACCCTAATACCAAAACCAAAGAAAGATACCACAAGAAAGGAAAATTACAGACCAATTTCTCTAATGAACCTAGATGCTAAAATACTCAAAAAAATACTTGCTAATCGCATTCAACAACATAGCAAAAGTATTTTACACATGACCAAGTGGGTTTCATCCCAGGTATGCAAGGATGGTTCAATATAAGAAAATCAATCATTGTAACACACCACATAAACAGATTGAAAGAAAAAAAAACACATGATCATCTCTATAGATCAGAAAAAGCATACAACAAAATACAGCATGCTTTCCTCATAAAAACACTACAAAAGATAGGAATAGACAGAAACTTTCTGAATATGATAAAGGATATATATGAAAAACCCAAATCTAACATCATTTTCAGTGGTGAAATCCTAAAAGCCTTCCTTCTGAGATCGGGGACTAGACAAGGATAGCCACTATCACCACTCCAATTTAACATTGTCTTAGAAGTACTTGCATGAGCACTGAGACAAGAAAAGGACATAAAAGGCATCCAGATAGGAAAAGAAGAAGTAGAAATTTCATTATTTACAGATGACATGATCCTATACATAGAAAGCCCTGAGAAATCTACAAGAAGGCTTCTAGAACTTATAAAGGAGTTCAGGAATGTTGCAGGCTATAAGATCAACGCTCAAAAATCAGAAGCATTTCTGTACACCAATAATGAGCAAACTGAGCAGGAAATCAGAAAAAAAAATACCATTTACAATAGCAAATAAAACAATCAAAAACCTAGGAATAAATTTAACTAAAGATGTAAAGGATTTATATACAGAAAACTACACAACACTGTTAAAGGAAATCAAAGAAGACTTAAATAAATGGAAAAATATTCCCTGTTCATGGATGGGAAGACTACACATCATCAAGATGTCTATCCTACCCAAGCTAATCTACAGATTTAATGCAATCCCAATAAAAGTCAACACTATATTTTTTAAGGAACTGGAAAAACTAACCACAAAATATATTTGGAGAGGCAAGAGGCCCCGAATTGCCAAAGATATATATTGAAAAAGAAAAATGAAGTTGGAGGTATCACATTACCTGACTTTTAAACATACTACAAAGCTACAGTGATCAAAACTGCGTGGTATTGGCACAAGGATAGAACTACTGACCAATGGAACCGAATTGAGAGTTCTGATATAGATCCTCGCATATACACTCATCTGATATTTGACAAGGACACAAAGCCCACTCAGTTGGGAGAGAGTGGCCTCTTTAACAAGTGGTGCTTGGAGAACTGGATATCCATATCCAAAAGAATGAGAGAAGAATACCATCTCACACCTTATACAAAAATCAACTCAAGATGGATCAAAGATCTAAATATGAGAGCCAAAACCATAAAAACCTTGGAAGATGATGTAGGGAAACATCTACAGGACCTTATAATGGGAAATGGTTTCATGAACTTCACAGCCAAAGCCCGAGCAGCAAGAGAAAATATTTTTAAATGGGATCTTGACAAAATTAAAAACTTCTGCATCTCAAAGGGTGTTATTAAGAAAATAAAAAGGCAGCCTCCCCAATGGGAAAAAAAATTCGGCAACCATATATCTGATAGGAGCCTAATATCCTGCATATATAAAGAAATCCTACACCTTGAAAATAAAAGGACAAACAACCCATTTAAAAAATGGGTAAGTGACCTGAAAAGACACTTCTCCAAGGAAGAAATACAAATGGCTAAAAAGCACATGAAAAAATGCTCAACATCATTTGCTATCAGGGAAATGCAAATCAAAACTACAATGAGATACCATCTTACACCCATCAGAATGGCAGCTATTGAGAAAACAGGAGACACTAAATGTTGGAGAGGATGTGGAGGAATAGGAACCTTCATCCACTGCTGGTGGGAATGCGGTATGGTCCAGCCACTGTGGAGGACAGTTTGGCGGTTCCTCAGAAAACTAGCAATAGAACTTCCGTATGATCCACCCATTCCACTGCTGGGTATATACCCAGAAGAACTGAAAGCAAAGACACAAACAGATATATGCACACCAATGTTCATAGCGGCATTGTTCACCATTGCCAAAATTTGGAATCAGCCCCGGTGCCCAACAACAGACGAATGGGTAAGCAAAATGTGGTACATACATACAATGGAATATTACTCAGCTGTAAGAAGGAACAAAGTGCTAACACATGGAATAACGTGGATGAATCTTGAAGACCTTATGTTGAGTGAAGCAAGCCAGGCACTGAAGGATGAACAGTATATGACCTCACTGATCTGAACTGAGGAAAGTGATCAGTCTCTGAGAATCATTGGCTGAAAGATACGTTAACAAAGGAGAGTAAGAGAAGAGTAGGCTTTGAGCCATTACCCATATTTATGGTAAAGGGATATAGTGTGGTTGCATGTTGGGGGATGGGGCAGATGAGTGGTTGTATTCCTGGGTTTGGTGGTGCAGCACTGGGGGGGGGGTGGATTAGGAAGGGCAGGTTCAAATCCCCAGGGCATGTATCTGTGAATCTTGACATTCCATGGGTTGGGAGAGGGGGAATCACGGGCCCTGGGGGGCTGGGGGGAAGGGAATAGTCAAGATCTAATGGGTTGTTTGGTGGTCATGGGGAAGGTTTTTCATTACCTTACAGTAATGGACACAGAACATGGTAAATATCATCAAAATTATTAAACTGTGTCATCTAAATTGTAAACTATACTGTAAATCACTGACAATGTTTAGTTGCTATATTTTGCTATCTGTATAACAGTTATAACAATGCTAACAACCAAAAAAAAGGGAGGGGGTTATATGGGGTGGGGAAGGGGGGGTGGTTTGGTATCTGGGATTCTCCGGCACTCCGTGTGTGACTTTGCTGTAACCTAAAACTTCTTTGAAAATTAAATAAAAAATTGGGAGACAATGGGGATTGAGAGGAGGAAGGTTCATGGCACAGCAGACATCCCATAACACAGTGATAAAAGGCAGAAAAAAAGAGAAAAGAGAAAGGGAAAAAAAATGAATATATATATATATATATATTTTTTTTTTTTAAAGGCATTTCCTTTGCTTTTTTACCCATTTTTTGAATGTCCCAATCCACTAATTATATTTTATTTTGTTTTGTTCTTTGATTATTTGTTTTTTTTCCTCCTCTTTTTTTTCCCCAAGTCTCCTTATGTTTGTCTCTTGCATGTATGCTTATCATACTTGTTTCTCTTTTCCTAGTAAGTGTATTTGAATATTTTATGGACTAAATGTTCATGGAGGATTTGGATCACAGAAGGGTTACAATGGGTACTGCGGGGGATTATTGTGGGGGGTGTCTGGGGGGTTTCGTGGGGGTTGGTTCATCCGAATATACATGAAAGATATAAAAAATCGTTCAAAGGTTCGGGGGATGGGGCATGGTCACGATGGGTGGATAATCACACAATAAATGAGGGAATCTGAATTCCTAGCCTGGAGAGCTCTGCCACAGTCTCCAAGG
>JAKSZT010054086.1:184001-201554 GCA_026826555.1 Tolypeutes matacus | reverse complement strand
TTTAAAAGCAGCCTGCTGGAGGGGTTCTTATTTCCATGCATTATTTTTTAAATTAATACATACAATGATTTTAACATCTGAACTAAATGAGAGATAAAGGGTTTTAAGTATCTTAAAACCCCCAGAAAGTTCATTAAATGTTTTGGAGTCTGGGGTGTGGGAAAACATTATACTTTAACACTTAAAAGCTTGACAAAGCAGCAGGGACCTTGAAGCTTGTCCCAATTATTTGCTCATCTCAGGCTCTTAAGACAAGATACTATTGTTTCTTTTTTTTTTAACTTTATTTTGTACATTTAATAATTGAAAACATAAGCAATTAAAAACTAAAAAGTAAACACAGTTGAATAAATATAAATATATACATTTCTCAATTAAATGTAATGGATACATGTAAATTTTTTTGTTGTTTTGTTGTTTTTTTTTTTTTTGTGTGTGTGTGTGAATCAAACAATATATTACACAATATATTTGGTTCATAGTAACACATTCATACAGTATTTGTCCTTTTGTGTCTGGCTTGCTTCACTCAACGTAATGTCCTCCAGGCTCATCCATGTTGCCATATGCTTTATGACTTCATTTCTTCTTACACCTGCACAATATTCCATCCTGTGAATAGACCACAGTTTGTTTATTCATTCGTCTGTTGATGGACACCTGGGTTGTTTCCAACTTTTGGCAATGGTGAATAATGTGGCTATGAACATCGGTGTGCAGATGTCTGTTGGTGTCACTGCTCTCAGTTCTTTTGGGTATATACCCAGTAGTGGTATTGCAGGGTCACATTGCAAGTCTATATTCAATTTCTTTAGGAACTTCCAAACAGTCCTCCATAGTGGTTGTACCATCCTGCATTCCCACCAACAGTGAAGAAGTGTTCCTATCACTCCACATCCTCTCCAAACTATTGTTTCTGATGTTTCTTTTAATTCTGAAAAAAGAATTACTGGCTAACATATTACCACCAATATAATGAAATAGGGTTACAACCACAGGTTTCTTCAATGCAGCCAGAATCTTTGCCACCAGGTCAGTACAGATGATTGGGCTATGCACACAGCCTTGAGGAAGCACTGAAAAATTTACCATTGGTTTCTTTACATGAAGGAGAGTGCATGCTGGCTTGAGTTGCCTAAGGAGATACTAAGGAAAGCTTTTGGAAGTTTTAAGACAAAGTGATAGTGACATAATTGGATATTAATTTTTTTGCAACAAACTAGCAATATTTAGGACTACTGCATAGAGCAGTGAGGTTATTTTAACTTATAATAATTATTATGCACCACTCATGGCAGCCTTCAATGGCCAGTTTCTTTTCTGTAGATATAGAGTTGTTTTTTTAGCAGAGGTGGGGCAAATCTGATGAATATGAGCCAAATCATTTATGTCTTGCTTCCCAAGTGGAGAGGTTGTTTCTGTGACACATATCATTTTTATGAATAATTAAGATCATGATTAATAATATGATACTTTTATCTAATATTGTGCAGAAAGCCTTATTACATTTTCAGGAGTTATAAAAATTCTTTAACTATTCATTTGAAACTTTTATACATACAGGTTTAATTAACAGAGGGTTAAAGAATCCTTTTTAGTTTTATAATGCTTTTAAACATTTTCCATTTGACTTATAACATATTAAATGAACTTAAAAATTTTTAGTACTTCACTTTTTAAAGGTGAAAGAACAAAGCTATTACAATAATTTGAAATAAAAAGATACTTTTATGGATTTAATTTTGAGAAAGCAGATTTGAACTTTATGTTTTTGTAAAATAATAAGATTTTTTTTCTCTTAAACAACCTAGGAAATGATAAGGTTAAAGTATAAGAAGCTATTATGATAAAACAAATTATCTTTTCTTTGTATCTTGATTATTCAAGAGGAAAATTCTTTATAAACTTTTATTAAAACAGACCAATGATTTAAGAAACTTTGTTATTATAACAGAGAAAAAAATTTTAATTTTGCATCAGTATTTTGTTACTAAAGTTTTTAAAATTTTATAGATAGACCCAATAAATTTTAACTTAACTTGAAACACAAAAATTTCTTTTCCATGCACTTTTTGTACTTTCTGTATTTATTCAGGTTTTGTCCCACATTTTTTTCTTTCTTAACCAGTCATTTTATATTAGGACAAAATTACTTTCTTTATTTAATAATAAAAAATATAATTTATATATTTTCTTACATAAGTTGCCAAAATGACTTTAGAAACTGTTTTAAAGTAAACTTCTTAGAGTTTACAATGATCATGATCACATTAATAAACAGGTATTTTATTTTAGCAGTACAGGAAAAACTATATTTTTATTTTTTGAAAACCTAAGTTTTTCAATGGAATCAAGATTATCTTCTCTTTACCACCATTTTAATTTGCAGATTGAAGTGGCTTCTGACAGGTTTTTCTGTCAAGAAGTTGTTTTTTGTTGTTAGCATCAATTCACTTTCTGTTTAATAATTATTTTCTGGAATTAATTATTTAAATATTTCAATTTAAACAATGCTTTTACAAAGATAACTATTTTTAATCACATAGATTAGAGTTATTTCATTTTAAGACAAATTTTACCTTTACAAAGCACATTTCTTAATGTTACCTCATACAATACATTCTAGAACTTGCCATATGCACTTAAGTTTTGTTTTACACACTTTCATTCTGCTTTATGAAAACCAGCCATATTATTTTAAGACAAAACACATTTTCTTGAACAAATTTATCAAACTTCCACAAACTTTTTACTTTTATCAATATCCATTTAAGTTTCACATTCTTCATTCCATTCTGTGAAGAAAAATAAACTTCATTTTAATTTAGGCAAAAACAATTTTTTGAAGAGGTTTGTAGTAACTGCATTAATCAAAACTTACAAGTTTCATCATTTTAAAGATTTAACACATATAGGGCTAATTTATTTTATTAGTATCCATGCTTATATATGTATATATATTTCTTTTTTTTATTGTGGGTAAAAATCAAATTTTTCACAATACAAACCAATATTTGTAAAATGATACATAGATATATATGCATATATGTGCATTTACTTACATAAATTTTTTAATATATATTTTAAAAGATGCTTAGATTACATAAATGTTACACAAAAATTACAGGGATTCCCATGATATCCACCTCCCATACCTCCCATAACATCTCACATAAACATCTTTCATTAGTGTGGCACATCAACTGCAATGGATATATACATCCTGGGGCTTTGCCACTAAGCACAGACCACAGTTCACATTGTAGACCACACTCTTTCCCACACAATTCTGCATGGTATATACTTATGTAAAATGGCCTATATCCATCACCACAACGTCACTCAGGAAAACCCCCAAGTCCTGAATAAGCCCCTGTTATACAACTGCCCTTCCCCTCCCTGCCCTAAAAGTGTCTAGTGCCCACTGGCTCCACCTCACTGATATAATTTCTTCCATTGCTTGAATTGCAATATGTCTACAACAGAATACCATTAAGTCCACTCTACTCCATAGCTCTTCTCCCAGTCCTGAGGGGACTGGAATTGTGATGTCCACTCCACCTCCAAGTGAGAGTGGGCTTATATCCCATGGATACAGTGGATGGGATTATCTTGCCTTCACCTGCAGGATCTCTCCATTCCCTGGGATGGCCGATGTCCATCATCATCTCCTCACCAGGTGACTTGGATGAGTCCATTGACAATGCTTATATATTAATATAAGTGCTTATTTGATTTTTTGGCCATTTGGGTGGCGCTCTTTTAATAATTTTCATTCATTAATTTAATGTTACCATCTGGATATATCAAAATATACGTTGATACTGAACAAACACACAAACACAAAAAAAAGTTTAAGACAAACCAACTGAAAAAGGCTCATTAACTAATTTTTACTTTTTTGGTCTGGCTGTTTTTAAGCTTTTTATTATCTTACATTTCTGACTTTATTGCTTTAAGGATTTGTTTTCTTTTGTTGTTTTTTTTGGAATCAGTGTTGCTTGTAATATGCACACTTGTTTTTGGAAATGCTATTGTTAGTAATTAGCATAGTTAAGATTTGAGCAGTATAAATGCAGTTAAGTTTTAATTTAGTGGTTTAGACAGGTAGATATTTAACACATATATTTTAAATTATTTCTTTTTAGAAAGACACTTAGACTTAAAATTTAGGAGTAAGCTAAAGGCTTGCTTGTAAGAGCTGAATAATTGTGGCTTTGTTATTTTGCAGGGCATCAAGAGGGAGAGGATACTGGGACTTGGTGGGCAGCAATGATAGGAATTTCACTGTTTCAGACTGAGTTTGGTGGGAAAAGGGGAGCAGAGGAGGGAATGAATGGGTTTAGAGGTGGACTTTTGTGGGTATGGCAAAAGAGGGTTGTGAGGGGATGTGAAACTATTTCATTGACCACCATTATTGAGATTGAGTAGTGAGTTAAGGGTTCAGGGAATTCAGGGAGGGCAAAGTTATGTGGTTTCTGTATTAATAAGAAATGAGAGATCAGAGAGGGGGAAGGGGACAGGAATGCACACAACACTTTATGCATCAGCCACTTTTCAGAGAGGGAGTCAGGACCTGGGGAAGAGGGACTGAGAGCAGGGAGTTGGGCTTGAGAGTGAGTAGTAAGTGGAGAAAAGAGAGGGGGTTCAGGAGAAGGTGTAGGTCAATGGGAGAAGGATGGAGTAGGTTTGGTGGGTGCTGATAGGGGTATGGTGGGGGCATGACAAGGGGGGTTGAGGTTGGAAGCTGCTGAGGAGGAAGATTTGATAGGCAGAGGGAGGAACAGGGAGAGAAGAAAAGCCTGATCTGAGGAGTTCTCAGACCGCTTGCCATTGTGTTGGAGGGGAGAGAGTGAGTTCAAGGACCTCTTTGGAAAAGGGGGTATGAGAGAAGAGATGCAAGTGTCCTCGGATCACTGGTTAGGCAGGTGACCAGACCCAGTGCCAGACATCACCAGACCAGAGAGAATAGGCAATGGGGACTGTTTCCTGAAGCTGGAGAGGATCATTGAACTAGCATTAGGATTTTCAGAGAAAAGGAGGCAGATTATCCAAAAAGAGACAGGATCCTCTGGAGAGGTCTTGAAACTCACCCAGAGTCAACTCAGTGTCTGGTGTTTCTTGGTAAAACTGCAATAGCAGGGTCGAGGATCACTATGGAATTGATATGCCTCAACGAGTCCTCCCAGGATTTCTGCACCAAACTGTTAGATCCTCATTCAATGAGGCTCAGAGGCAGATCAAAGTTAGTAGAAATTTTATTAGATTGCTGTAGTGGCAGGGGTCTAAAAAGAGATTTTAGCCCATCCCAATGGTCGGGGACTGAAGAGACTTCAGCCCATTTGACTGATTTGGGCTGACCCTTAAATAATATGTGGGTCTGGTGTTAGTGAGGGCAAAGGAAAAGTACTGAACTTTAGTTTGTTGGCAAAGCATCTTGGGGAGGATGAGACAAAGTGTTGGAATTTTCAGTAGCATGTTTGACAATCTTGTGATAGGTTTTGAGGTAAGGCATATTTTGTTATTTCAGGGAAAGAGGTGAGGATTTTGGCCATTTGTCATAGGAGCATGGGAGGCTTGGTGGAGCCAGTTTGGAGTTATGAGTGGTCATTTTGATGGATGGGGCAAATATTTGGCCAGTTTTCATAGGGACCTGGGAGACTGGCTGAGCCAGATGGGGATCATGGGTGGGTTATTTTGGCAAATGGAGCAAACAGGTTTCACTTTTGCAAACTGCTTGTCATGGTGACCAGATTCTAGAATTAATGCTAAGCTTCATTTCCAGAATAATTCAAAGGGAAACACAGGCAACCCTGGCCCTCCACCTGACACCTGAGAATCCACCTGTTTTCTGAGTACCCCCACCACCACCCAGAAACTTTAACTGGTCTAAGCTGGCCAGACAGATAAGCCCAAGGAAGGAAGTCTGTAACCCACAGTCACCAGGGTCTGCCCAAGACATTGTCCAAGACCACCCCAGTTCACATGGGAGGAAGGGTGAGCTACCCCACTTGGGGATGTTTTGCTCAATTGAAGGATGCATGCTACTGGCTGCTTTTATATGGACCCACAAGTTGTATACTCAGGTGCACCTGGTTTGGGTGGGGCCCAGTTGTGACTGGGTTTTGTCTTACACTTGGACAGGAATTGTGTGTGCTGATTTAGGGGGATGTGTAGAGCCTTGGACACACATTTTCAGTGGCTGATATGGGATGGTGTGGGGAGGGCAAAGGGGCTGCCCAGGAGTTTCTCCTGGTTGGCACCCACATCAGACAAGGAATGATATGTCTCTCTCCATCTTAAGGAATAATCTCATCTTAGAGTCTGGTGGCAGTATGTACAACTGCTGTGTGGACATCACTCTTACCTACATACACAGCTTCTGGAGATATTGTCAAATCCTCTTGCAGAGCACTGGTGGAATGGGCCATTTTCAAATCACACAAACTGACAATGAGTGATTCCATGTTCACAGCCAGATCCTCTCCAACCCTAATATATATTTTTTTAATCCAAAAATTGGGGGAAATTTAGGGAAGAGGTACATTCATTAAAATTTCACAGAAATTTAAAATTTACAGATCACAGATACAGATGCACCATAGATGTTCCAACTATTACAGTTTTAGGATATCACTTAACCCTGATAACACATATATTAAGGTCCTGTGAATTCCAGCTTAGAAAGAGAGGTGTAGGGGCATAACCATATACTGAGGAAACTGAACATCACATTTTTCCATTATAATTTCATGGTAATCTCTCAAAAAGTATAAATGCTCAGTTTGGATAAATAATGAAGTATGCATCTAATTTTCAGATGGATAGCAAAATGGACTAGTTTTAAAAGTTTGAATTCTTTAGCTTTCTCAAATATACATACAATTTTTAACCTTTCTTTCAGGAAGGATCCCTGGCTAGTTTTAATTAAGTATTGCTACATGGAAGTACACTATAATTGTATATTTCAAGAAAACATCAAAGCCATGGTATTTCAATTTTCAGTAACTGGAAAATTTATTCATAAAGTACAAATTAATCATAAAAGTACATGCTTCACAGGCAAAAGAAAATAACAGAGGCAAGTGGATTATACAAATTAAAAAAAACAAACAAACAACCTTCACTGTGGTTCATGAGTCTGTATCGGGCATGGTTGTCCTTATTCTCCAAGAGCACTTCATCTTCCGTGCAGAATATTGTTTTAATACTTTCAATTCTGTTTTCAGGATCCCATATTTGTTTTTCATTAAACATCATCTTTGCAACAACTCGGAGCACTTACAAGTCTCTAATGAATTGTGTGGGGCTTGGACAAAGCTCCTGGAAAACCTGGGGTGGAAAAGTTCATTATAAAACTTCCAATCCAAGCTCTGGCTGTTTACACAGGGAAGAGGCATTGTTTGAATGCTCTTTGAGCTTCTCCTATTCTCCTGGACTTGTAAGTCCTTCACCAAACAATATATGTTCTAGGAATAATTTCTGAACAGGTTTGGCACATATCATAGTAGGTATCTGGGAAATCCTGGCTTTCTACAAGGCAAGGTTGAGTTTCATTCCTGATTCTCTGAGCCTGTTTTTGAAACTGGGGTCACCTAACTCTTGTGGTCTAAGTAAATACAGTACTCCATGAAGATATGCCCACATTCATTGGCAGTGAGGCAGCTTCACCAATGAAACATTTTCCTTGGCTGTGGAGTGTAGAGGGCAGAGTTGGCTGGCAAAAGGGTTGTGTGCCACCACTCTCCAATATTGAATTGTACAATAGTTTTATTCCTTATTTTTCAAACATTTCTTTGTTAGGTATGCACCCAATAAGGTGACATCATGACTGATGAAAATATCTTATGAATGAAGATATCTACTTAAACATAAGTGGCTTTCTTGTCTTCTGTCAGAATGCACAAGAGGTGTGGAAATCAGCAATTTAAGAAGCTCTTCTTCTTGTCTGTATGTTTTTGACTAGCAACTCAGACTGCTGAGGAAGCAGCAAGTTGAGGTAGAGAACATTTTCAAGATGGTAGTCATAATAGCTGTGTGGTCATACTTCCATTTCCCTTTGGAGATATCCAAAGGGAATGTGAAATGAGGAATTTAATTTATCTTTCATTCCTTTAAAGACCAAATGCAAAACCATATGGCTTCCTAACTTGCATAGTATAAAATGCAAGGAGGAGAGGGATAGTGATGTATTGGGAACCACAGCATAGAGCATTCCTTATGTCTGAAAAAGGACAGGATCCTTGTGGATAGCAGTACATACATCAGAGTCCACCGGGGTGATCCATGGGGTTGGGAGGCAAAAGACTTGGGTTTGGGGGTTGGGCTGGACAATGGTAGGAAGTGCTGGTGGCCAGCCAGGGGTTTGACCAGGACCACTGGATTGAAACCATATCAAATTTCTTTTATGGATCCCTCCCTCTTTAGTACAGTTGGCAAATGTCAATCATGCTTCTGTGATCCACTGCAACTCGATACTTAGCTTCTTGAAGACCCTGAGGTCTTCCACCTGGCAGCGGTGACAGTCACCATTTTACAATATCACTGGCACTGAATGAACATCCCTCTGCCTTTCTCCACATCCTCTGCAAAAAACACATGAATTTTTTTAATTTTTAATTTTTGTAACTTTATTGACAATGCACATTAGAAACAAACAATTCAATAAACAAATAAATCACAACACACACCAGACTTTTACCCGATTGCACATAAAGATGGCCCAAGAAAAGTTCCTCCTCTCTATTTTGTTGCTTTAGGATACCTGCCACCCATGTTATCAAGAAATTCTGGCCTTGTGGATTCCAGCAACTTAAAAAAGAGGAGTGGGATCCTGAGTGGCAATATGACCTACCAAAGTCAATGAATAGAAAGACACATGGTTAGATGATAATTTAAAAAGAAAGACTTCTGTATATTTGTATCAGGTTCCCACAAAATGCAGTGGCATCAAGAGAAATGAAAAGAGAATTGAACTCAAGAAGGCTATGACATAAAAATGCTTGGGTTTTTGTCTTCTCACAGAATGCCCGACAGGTGCTGAGCTGTGCCAGTAAGACAGCTCTACTCACGTATGAAGATATTCTGTTTGGAAACATTGCCTGGTGAGGAAGCTGCAAGGTGAGTGAAACAAAATGCCTGAGCAGGTAATCAACCTTTGTGATACAGCTTTCTATTTCTTTGGAATAGCTCCAAGTCAAATGTAAAATGAAGAAAATAATGTATATTTTACTATCTTAAGGAGAAAAGGCAAAGGATGTGGCTTCCTAACCCTGTCACGGTGATGGCAAATATGGAATTCAACTGAGAGTTCCAGATCTAGTAGGAGCCACCAGATGTATAAGTACTTGGGAAACAGTCCATGATGATAGCTGTCAACAATCCCAGATGGTATCCAGGAGTAAGGACTTGCGTTCATCTGAGTTGCCTCCTTACAAGAATATGTTTCAGTGGACTCGAAAGATTTTACAGCTGTGTGAGGAAGTCCACACTTTTCAAGTCTGTCAGGAAAATTTCCTCTTGTTGTTAAGCCTGATCACAACTTTTGCAAACTAAGCAGAGAAAGATCGTTTTTTCCCTTACTGACACATTTTCAGCAAAGCAAGTATCCCAGAGGCACCAATTGAGTGTGTCTTGTGAGGGTGTGATTTTAGCCTTAATCAATGATCTGTCACCTGACCCTTATGCCTTTGGCTAGAAATGCATGGGTTTAGTTGAATTTCTGACTTAAAGGGCACCTGTCTGTTTTTGCAGTGAAATGTCCAGTACCCTATTCCTGGCCCTTGTGACCAATGTGTCTCTTATATCTTGATCAGGGTTCTAGGAATGGAATGTGTTGGACCAGCCTCACAAATTGAGCTCTAACCCTGGTCTTGCATTTCAATCCTGAGATGTGTGGCCTCTAGCAAGAAGGTAAGTTCTGTGCAGGTTTGCAGAGTAAGTGACAAAGTGAAATTTTGCGAGTGCTCTGGGCCTGGTACTTTTTGTGTTCTTCTGATTCCCAGAGTGCAATCAGAGCTGCATTGGTGCTCTCAGCAGGCAAAGGGGTTGTTCCCAGAGGTGGCAGGGGTGTTGTGTCAGATTTGAGAAGAAACTAGCTCTTTCCTGAGCTTGACAGCTGACTACTGGTGCTGGTGGCTTTTACATTCCCTTCAAAATTTCTGTTCATTCAAGAATAAGGTAGGAACTCTAATGAAGGTGAGCACACCCCCACCCCACACCCCTTCCACCTGGCACAGCCCGGGGTATTTGGGAGCTCACCCCTGGATTCTGATTGGTTTCACAATTGCAGCCTGCAGGTCATGGTGACTATTCCAGAACAAAATGTATTCTTCATTTCAAAAAGGGGAAATCAAAGGACAATAGAAGCATCTGTGGCCCTCCACCCCACACCAAACATGACTCCTGTTTTCTGAGTGCCCCCACCACCACCCAGGACTCTGCATCCAGTCTCAGCTGGCCAAAGAGAGAGGCCTAAGTGGGGTTTTCTGTGATCCACCAGCTCCCAGGGTTCCCACAAGACATTGTTCAAGACCACCTCTCCCCCCATGGGAGGAGGGAGCACCATCCCACTCCTGGTTTGTCCTGCTGGTTTCTCAAGGGCCCCACTATGGCCCTTGGATAAGGGCTTGCAAGGTGTACACTCGGGTTTCCCCAGGTTCAGTGAGTCCCACCAGTGACCAGGGCTATGCTTTATGTTTCCTGTGGTCGGTAATTGGGCCTGCACTTTTGTGCAGATGTGCAGAGCTCTGGACACCCATTATTGGGGGTTTTGTTTGGGGCATGCAGGGAGGGGAAGTGCTGCCAAGGAGGTCCTCCTGGGTAGCAGCCACACTGTTTGAGGCATGACATGTGTCCCTCTCCCTCTCAAGGAACCATCCTTTCTTTGAGTCACGTGGCAGTTGTACCTCATGCCCTGGGGGACATTGTTGTTTCCTCCATTCAGAACTTCTGGAGATCTTGCCAGGCTCTTTCACAGCTGCGGGGGTATAGGCCATTTTCCAATCTCAGCAACAGAGAATGAGTGCTTCCTTGTCTACCTCCATATCCTCTCCTGCCCTAGTCTTTTCCTTTTATTTCAAAAATTGGGGGACATTTATGGACAAGGTAGCATCATTAAAATACAAACAACTTTTGCCCTTTAGATATCACAGATACAGATGCTCCATAAAAGTTCCAACTCTTATGCTGTTTTAGGATAATTCTTGCCCCTGATAGCACCCATATTCCAGTCCTGTTACTTTCAGCTTAGAAAGCATGGTGTGAGGGCCATGCCACATAATCAGGGAACAGAACATCACCTTTTTCCTGTATACATTTAGTTGAATCTCTCTAAAGATTTAAAAGCTCAGTGCAGATAAACAATCAAGTATTCATGCCACTTACAGAAGGATAGCAAAATGGACTAGCTTTTAAAATATTAATTCTTCAGCTTTATCAAAGATATACTTAATTTTTCCCCTTTGTTTTATGAGAGAGGACTCAGCATTTTAAAGGAAATATTGTAGAAATGGAAGTACATTAGAAATGCACATTTTAGGAGGACACCAAAACCAAGATATTTCAATTTTCAGTAACTGGAAAATTGAGTATTATTAAAATGCAAAGTCATCATCAGTACATGCCTCTGTGGCTAAAGTAAATAACAGAGACAAATGGATTTCACCAATTTAAAAAAATTAACCTGGGTAGGCTTCAGGGTGTTTCACCAGTCTGTAGCAAGCACAGTTGCCCTTATTCTCCAAGATATCTTCATCTTCCATGCAGAGTATTTTCTTTAATATTTTCATCTCAGCTTTCAGGATCCCATGCTTCTTTTTCATTCCATATGGTCTTCTGACAATCTCTGAACATTTACAATTCTCTGGCACTTGTCTGGGGCTTGGTCAAAATCCCTTGGAAAACCTGGGGTGGAAGACTTCATTATAAAACTTCCAATCACAGCTCTGGCTCTTTACACAGGGCAGAGGCATTGTTCGAATGTTCCATGGCCCCCTCCTATTCTCCTTGGGCTTGTAAGTCCTTTCCCAAGCTATATATGTTCTAGGAAGAATTTCTAGGAAGAAATTCTCAACAGCTTCGGCACACTTCAGAATTGGTATCTTGGAAATCCCAGCTCTTGCTTGGCAGGATTCAGTTTCCTCCCTGGTTCTCACAGACTGTTTTTGAAACTGGGGTGAGCTCACCCTTTCAGTCCAAGTAGAGTAACCCCTAAGACCAGTCCATTTCACTGGTGTTGAGGCAGCTTTTCCAACCAAACATTTCCCTTGACTGTGGGGTGTAGAGTGTGGTGTCAGACTCCACACTTCAAGACCAAAGTTTTGTACACAATTGTTTTATTCTTTATCTTCTGTACATTTCTGAATTAGGGAGCCACCCAATTCTGTGGCATCATGACAATTGAAAAGAGCTTAGAAATGAAGATATCTACTTAGGCATAAGGGGCTTTCTTGTCTTCTGTCAGAATGTATAAGAGTTGTGGAAATAGGAAATTTAGAAACTCTTAATGTATGTATATATTTGCTTAGCAACTCAGACTGCTGAGGATGCAGCAAGATGAGGTAAAGAATATTTGCAAGATGGTAGTCATAATAGCTGTGTGGTTGTACTTCCATTTCCCTTTGGATATCTCCAAAGAGAATGTGAAATGAGGAATTTAATTTATCTTTCATTCCTTTAAAGACTAAATGCAAAACCATCTGGCTTCCTAACTTGCACACTGTAAAATGCAAATGTTTATTACAGGAGAAGGATACTGATGTATTGGGAATCACAGGATAGAGCATTCTTTGTGTCTGAAACAGGACATGATCCCTGTGGACAACAGTACAAAAATCAGAGGCCACCATGGTGATCCATGTGGTTGGGAGGGGCAGGGCTTTGGGGGTTGTGCTGGACAATGGCAGGAAGTGCTGGTGGCCAGCCAGGGGTGTGACCAGCACCACCAGATTTAACCCAGATCCAAGTTCCTCTTACAGATCCCTCCCTCTTTACTTCAGGTGGTGTATATCAATCATGCTGCTGTGACCCAGCTGCAACTTGATACTTAGCTTCTTGAAGTCCCTGCAGTCTTCCACATGGCAATAGCAGCAGTCACCATTTTACAATATCACTGACACTGAATGAGCATCCCTCTGCCTTTCTTCACATCCTCTCAAACACTCACAAGTATGTTTTCAATGAATTTTTAAAATTT
Source organism: Tolypeutes matacus (assembly GCA_026826555.1). Taxonomy (NCBI): domain Eukaryota; kingdom Metazoa; phylum Chordata; class Mammalia; order Cingulata; family Chlamyphoridae; genus Tolypeutes; species Tolypeutes matacus. The sequence continues at coordinate 188,359 of JAKSZT010054086.1, read as the reverse complement.
TTACTTTTTGTATCTTTATTGACAATGCACATTAAAAACAAACAATCTGACAAACAAATAAATCACACATACACACCAGATTTTACCAGATTGCACATAGAGATATTCCAAGAAAAGTATTTCTCTATATTTTGTTGCTTTAGGATAACTCTCACCCATGGTATCAAGAAATTCCATCTTTGTGGATTTTGTCAACTTAAAAAAGAGGAGTTGGATCAAAAGGGGCAATACAACCTCCAAAAGGCAATGAACAGAAAGACAAACATTTCAGTGATAATTTTAAAATAAAGACTTCCATACATATATATCAGGTTTCCACAAAATGCAGTGGCATCATGAGAAATGAAAAATGAATTGAAATGAACAATATTTTGACATAAAAATACTTGGGTTCTTTTCTTCTCACAGAATGCCCAAGAGGTGCTGAGCTGGGTCATTGAGCCTGCTCTACTCCTGTTTGAAGATATTCTGCTTCAAAACATTGCCTGGTGAGGATGCTGCAATGTGAGTGAAACAAAATGCATGAGCAGGTAATCATAGTGTTGCGGCAGATGAAACTTAGATGATGAGAAACCCAAGCATGCGCTCAGAGAAGCAAAGGAACAATTTTTTATTATGTGCAGGCCCAGAGGAGAGTCAGGTCTCCAAATTCTGAGCCCAGACATCAGCTTTTGTGAGGTAATATAGGTTTCTTGTTTATTGGCTAGTGGGCTGCTGGGCAAGTGGGCAAATTCCTAAAGCAAGGGGGTAGGCAGAGGTTACAGAAGCAAAGGTGTGAGTTTAGCTTATCTTTCTAAAGCAGAGGGCCTCAGGGAGGAGAAGAGTAGAATTGTTAACTTTGTGGATTCCAGACAAAAGGGGTAGGAGGGTGTTTAACTCCCTAAGTTGTGGATTCTATAGGAGAAAGAGAAGAGGGGCAGTTATTTTCTCAAAGCTGTGGGTTTCTGCTAATGATGAGAGAGTGTTGTTAAAGAGGCAGAAGCAGTTTTTTCATCATTCTGCTCTTTGATGCCATTATAATTTTTTATAGGGCATCATTTGCTAACATGGAGAAGTTGGGACACCCTTCCATGGAGTGGTAGAACTTACTAGCAAGCTTCAAAAGAGTCAGAACTTCCCACCCTTGTGGGGGCTTTGGCAGAGTTAAGGGCTCTCCTATTTTGTCGGGCTACTCCAGCTAGAGTTGATCTGGTTCTGGACTGAAACTGAAGAATCTGCCACTTGCTTTATGTTTTCATTCAGTTTTTGGGAAAGCTTATAGTAGAATTTAACAGAGGACCCCAGTCTTTTTAGTGTTGTTTGTATTCCTGTGGTTACTCCTGTTCTTATGAGGCTAATCAGGAGGGGCTGGGGTGTCCAGGTAGTTTTTTTTCTGAGGGACAGGCACCACCAAAAGTAGTTGGTCCCAGGGCTGATATTGTGGAGGAGAGCATAGGTGGTGTCAATCAACCATCTCACCTGTTGTTGAATGGGGCTGTGAATTGAGTGAGCTGATAAAATTTTGTTAAATTTGTTCACTTATACTTGGGGCTTTCAGATAGCCAGATGAGGCTGTTCCAGACTTGTTTTAAGCTTTTCATTTCTGGCTATATCTTGTACCCCTCCCACATCTGACATGCCTGCATGCATATAATAAGTCCAACAACTGACCTCCCCACCTGTAGCATAAGTTTTGCAGCTACCCCAAATTTCAGTCTGGCTATCCAAACTTTTGTCCCTTTTCTTCACAAACTGAGGCTTTAGATAACTCATAATATTCTGCTGGCATATAGGTATGGTAGATAAAGGAAGAGGAGGGTTGGTACATTCCTGTGAGCTATTTTAACCTATTTGCTGTTGAGAGGGCAGGTGGATTTGTAACAACTGGAGCAGGGCTGAGAACTGGTGCCAGCCCTGAAGCAGAATAGGAAAAGCAACCTAAGGTAGAGAAACATTTTACAAGGCACAAGTATGTCACTGTGATTACGGCTCTATTTATTATTGTCCAGTCTGTAGGAGTTACAGCAGCCAGTCCAATTCTGAGCAGCAGGGTGAGGAGTCTTTCCAGGAGTAGAAACCACCTGGAACAGGTGTCCATTTAGAAGGAATTAGATGAGGATGATGTTTGGGGGTGGTTCCAGGTTACTTAAATTCTTAACCAGTGGTCCGGTATGGGTTGGGCTCTCCAGCTGTCTTGTTCTTTATGGGGGTATGCTTTTTTGACCCTGGAATAATGGATCCAATGGACAACACCTGTGACTTTAAGAGCAGTGGGAGTTACAAGAATTACATTGTGTGTGCCTTTCCAGGATGGCTGAAGGGGCTTTTTTCCCTCAAACTTTAACCCAGACTAGGCCCCCTGTCTGGTGGGGTGCACCAGGTGTCCCAATGGGATGAGGTTTCAGGACAAGACAGTTTTATGTATTTGGGCTAGAGTTTTCCTCAGCTGCTGGAGGATGGAATCTTGGCTACCCTCCCCCAGGAGCTTGAGCTTTCCTTTGAAAGCCTGGATAATTGGGGGAGGCTGGCTGAACAAAATTTCAAATGGTGAATAGCCCATGGATCTTAGGGTGAACCTAACTCAAAGAAGGGTTAAGGGAAGTAAGTTTACCCAGGGGAGACCAGTTTATTGGCAGAATTTGGCTAGGGTGGGTTTAAGGGTTCGATTCATGCATTTAACTTTCCCTGAATTTAGAGGCTTGTAAGCAGTATGGAGTTTTCACTTGATCCCTAACATTTTCACTAGTTCTTGGACTAAGGAGGTCACAAAGGCCAGGCCATTGTTGCTTCCAATGGACAGAGGCAGCCCATGTCAGGGAATGGTTTCCTTGAGTAAAGCATTAGTCACTTCTCTTGTTTGTTTTTTTAGTGTGTGTGAGGGAAGCTGAAAATGGGCATATCATCACTTAGAGATATTTGTACCCCCAACTTGATTTCACTTTGTGAAGTTTACTGTGAGATCTTTAAAAGGGGCTGTTTCCATGTGCTGGATGCCAGCCAGAGCTTAGGGGTCTTGCAGAGGGTTGTTTTTGGCACAAACTTGGCACTGGTTGCTGATGGTGGCACAGAGGGAAGTTAGTTGGACTATGTAGTATTATCTCCCGAGTAAGGCTTTTTTTTTTTATGAGGGTTATGGTTGCTGCTAGGGCTTTTAGGCAGGGTGGCCATCCTGTAGCCATGGGGTCCAGGTGCTTGGAGAGATAAGTGATGGGCCTTTCCCAGGGTCTAACTGTTTGTGTGAGGATTCCGAGTGCCTTTAAAAAAATGCATAAACAGGTTGAAGCTGTGAGTCACACCTGGGAGTCCCAAGGCAGGAGCTTGGCTGAGTTGTCTTTTGATGTCTTAGAAAGCCCTCTGTTGCGTTTCTATCCAGACAAGGGACTCCTTTTCTGGGCCCATCAGCATTTTATAAAGGGGTCTGGCCATGGCTGCAAACCCAGGAATCCAGATGCAACAGAACCCTGCAGCCCTGAGGAACTTATGAAGTTTTGTTTTTGTGGTGGGGTAGGGATGGTGCAAATCACTTTTTCTTGTTCTGGCCTGAGCATTAGGTGCCCCTGTGTGATGCTGAACTCTATGTACTTGACCTGCTGTTTACAAATTTAGGCTTTTTTCTAAGACATTTTGTATCCAGTCATTTACAAGTTATAGGAGTGTTTGGGTCCTTTTTCAGCAGTCCTCTTCCATCTCACTGACAAGTAGGAGGTTATCCACATATTGTAGAAGGGCACACCTGAAGTCTTTCTGGGTGTAGGTGGCTAGATCTGCTACCAAGGCTTCCCTGAAAAGGGTAGGGAAGATTTTAAAGACTTGCAGGAGTCAAGTCCAGGTTAGCTGAGATTTTTTGCCAGGTTCTAGGATTTTCCCACTTAAAGGCAATCAGAAGCTGGCTCAGAGGCCCAGCTGCAGACAGAAGAAGGTGCATTTTAAGTCCAAGCAAGTGAACCAGGTGGCTCTGGGAAGCAGCTGTCCCAGCAGAGTGTACAGATTTGGAACAACCTGGAGTAAGGTGAAGGTGGTGTTAAAGGCTCATAGATCCTGGACTGGTTGATATCCTGTCTTGTCTGGCTTCTTTACTGGTAACAATGGGGTGTTCCAGGGTGACTGGCACTCAGTCAGGATCCCTTCTTTTCTCAGGTTGTCTATGTGTTTGACCATGCCCAATTGTGTTTCACAGGGCATAGGATACTGCCTCTGCTGGACCAGGACCATCCAGGCTTCAGGTCAATGATGATGGGTGAATGGTTTTGTGCCATTCCCAGTGCCTAAACCTGGGGGGAAAGTTCTAGCAGTTTTTCTGGATTCTGACTTGAGTTTTTTTTTTTTTCACATGGAGCCTCCATTTCTCACTTTGGGGTACTGTGTCAAGGAGAGTGAAG
>JAKSZT010054086.1:138270-167868 GCA_026826555.1 Tolypeutes matacus | reverse complement strand
TGAAATATAAGGGATACCCAATAAGAATAAGTGCCGATTTCTAATCAGAAACCTTGTAGGCAAGAAGGCAGTGGTATGAAATATTTAAGGTACTGCAAGAGAAAAACTTCCAGCCAAGAATTTTATATTCAGCAAGATTATCTTTTCAAAAGTGAGGATGATATTAGAATGTTCACAGATAAACAGAAACTGAGAGAGTTTATAACAAAAATATTGGCTTTTCAGGAAATATTAAAGGGAGTGTTACAGCATGAAAAGAAAAGACAGGAGAGAGAGGCTTGGAAGAGAGTCTAGAAATGATGTCTATATCAGTAACAGTAAATAAAAGTGCCAAAAAAGTAGTGAAAATAAAAAGACAGGTAAAACCCAGACCAAAATGGATGAAATAAGGACTGCCTTTACAGTAATAACATTGAATATTAATGGATTAAAATCCCCAATCAAAAGACACAGACTGGTGGAATGGATAAGAAAATATGAACCCTCTATAGGCTCTCTGCAAGAAGCTCAAGTAAGACCCAAGTATACCAATAGCTTGAAAGCGAAAGGTTTAAAAAAGATATTTCATGCATGCAGAAACAAACAAACAAAAAAAGTTTGTTTAGCTATACTTATATCAGATGATATAGACTTTAAAAGAAAAACTATTAGAGACAAGGAAGAACATTGCATATTAATAAAAGGGATGATTCACCAGGAAGAAACAACAAGCGTAAATATATATGCACCTAACCAGGATGCCCCAAGATACATGAGGCGAACCCTGGCAAAACTGAAGGGAGAAATATACTTCTGAACTAAAATAGTTGAAGACTTCAATACACCAATCTCAGCACTGGATAGAACATTTGGTCAGAGGACCAATAAAGAAACAGAAAGCTTGAGTAATTTGATAAACGAATTAAACCTAATAGACATATACAAAATATTTTACCCTCAAAGAGAAAGATATACATTTTTTTCAAGTGCTCATGGAGCTTTTCCCAGGATAGACCATATGGTGGGTCACAAAGCAGATCTCAATAAATTCAACAAAATCAAAATTATACAAAGCATTTTCTCTGATCATAATGGAAAAAAGTTGGAAACCAACACGTGGCAAAAAAAAAAAAAAAAAAAGGGAAATTCACATATATATATATGGAGATTAAACAACACACTCAATCAGAGGGTCAAAGAGGAAATTTCAAGAGAAATCAAAAAATATCTTGAAATGAATGACAATGAGACCCCAACATATCAGAACCTATGGGATGCAGTGAAGGCAGTGTTGAGAGGAAAATTTATAGCCCTCAATGCTTACATTAAAAATGAAGAAAGAGCTAAAAATCAATGACCTAACTACATTGCTGGAGGAACCAGAAAAAGAAGAGCAACTAATCCCAAAACAAGTAGAAAGAATGAAATAACAAAGATCAAAGCAGAAATAAATGAAATTGAGTAAGAAAAAAAAAACAATAGAGAGAATTAACAAAACCAAAAGTTGGTTCTTCAAGAAGATTAACAAAATCAACAATCCCTTAGCTAGACTAAGAAAAAAAGAGAGAAGATGAAGATAAATGAAATAAAAAAAATGAAAATGGGGATATTACTACTGATCCCATAGAAATAAGAGAGATCATAAGAGGATATGATGAACAACTTTATGCCAAAAAATCAGACAATGTAGATGAAATGGAAAAATTCCTTGAAATGCACAAACTGCACTGACCCTAGAAGTAATAGAAGACTACCACAAACCAATCACAAGTAAAGAGGTTGAAACAGTCATCAAACAGTTCCCCAAAATGAAAAGCCCAGGACCAGACAGTTTCACAGGTGAATTATACCAAGCATTTAAAGAAAATTTAATACCAATCTTTCTCAAGCTCTTCCAAAAAAATTGAACAAGAAAGAGTGCTGCCAAACTCATTTTATGAAGCCAAGATCACCCTAATACTAAAGCCAGATAAAGATATTATGATAAAAGAAAATTACAGATCCATTTCTAGAATGAATACAGATGCAAAAAATCCTCAATAAAATATTAAGCAAATCCAGCAACATATTAAAAGGACTATTCATTATGATCAAGTGGATTTTCTGGGAGGCATGCAAGCATGGTTCAACCCAAGAAAATCAAATAGCAGAATATACCACATTACTAAATCAAAGAAGAAAAATCACATGATTTTATTGATTGACATAGAAAAGGCATTTGACAAAAAACAGCATCTTTTCTTGATAAAAATACTACAAAAGATAAGAATTGAAGGAAACTTTCTCAATATGATAAAGACCATATATGAAAGACACACAGCTAACATTGTACTCAATGGTGAAAGATTGAAAGCTTTCCCATTGAGATCAGGGACAAGACAAGGATGCCCATTGTCACCACTGTTGTTCAATATAGTGCTAGAGGTTCCAACAAGAGAAATTAAGCAAAAAAAAAAAAAAAAAAAAGAAAGAAAGAAATAAAAGTCATCCAAACCAGAAAGGAAGAAGCAAAACTTTCACTATTCACAGGTGATATGACCCTATATCTAGAAAGTCCTGGGAAATCTATAACAAAGCTGCTAGAGGTAATAAAAAATTTCAGTAGAGTGTCAGGATACAAGATCAATACGCAAAATCAGTGGTGTTTCTATACAATTGTAATGTGCAATCTGAGGAGGAATTCAAGAAAAAATTCCATTTACAATAGCAACTGAATGAAACAATTATTAAGGAATAAACTCAACCAAGGTTGTAAAGCACCTGTATTCAGGAAACAATAATGCACTGCCAAAAGAAATTTAAAAAGACCTAAATAATTGGAAGAACATTCCATACTCATGGTTTGGAAGACTAAATATCATTATGACGTCAATTCTACACAAATTGATATACAGATTTAATGAAATCCTAGTAAAAATTCCACCAGCATTTTTTAAACAACTGGAAAACATAATTATCAAATTTATCTGAAAGGGTAAGAGGCCCAAAATAGCCAGAAACATCTTAAAAAGGAATAAATGAAGTTAGAGGATGCTCACTTCCAGGCTTTAAATCATATTACCTAGGTACAGTAGTAAAAACAGCATGGTGCTGGCATAAAGATAGACACATAGACCAATGGATATGAATTGATGGTTGAGAAGCAAAGCCTCACATCTATGAGTAAGTGATTTTTGAAAAGCCTGTCAAATCCACCCCTGGGAAAGAACAGTCTATTGAACAAATGGTGCTGGGAGAACTGGATATCCATAGCCAAAAGAAAAAAAAAAAGACCCCTATCTCACACCATATACAAAGATTAACTCAAAGTGGATCAAAGCTCCTAGAAGAAAATTTAGGGAAACATCTTCCAGACCTGATGGTAGGTGGTGGATACTTAAACCTTACAACAAAAGCACAAGCAACAAAAGAAAACATGTATAAATGGGATCTCCTCAAATTTAAAAACACTTCTGTGATACAAAGTACTTCATCAAGAAGGTGAAAAGGCAGCCCATTCAAAGGGAGAAAATATTTAGAAACCACATATCCAATAAGGTTTTGATTTCCATTCTATATAAAGAGATCATAAAACTCAACAATGAAAGAGCAAGCAATCCACTTAAAAAATGAGCAAAAGATATGAATAGGTATTTCTCCAAAGAGGAAATACAAATGGCCAAAAAACATATGAAAAAATGTTCCATATCACCAGCTATTAGGGAAATGCAAATCAAAACAACAATGAGATATCATCTAACACTGTATTGAATGGCCATTATTTTTTTTAAAAAACATCAATGAGTGCTGCAGAAGATGTGGAGAAATAGGAACACTCCTGCACTGTTGTTGGAATTGTAAAATGGTGCATCCTCTGTGGAAAACAGGTAGGCAGTTCCTCAGGAAACTGCCATATGATCCAGAATTCCTCTACTGGGAATATATCCAGAAGAACAAAAACTATGATACAAACAGGCATTTGCACATGATGTTAATAGCAACATTATTCACAATTGCCAAAAGATGGAAACAACATGTGTCCTTCAACCAATGAATGGATAATTAATGACTGAAAAAGTGTGGAAATGGATAGAGTCGATGGTAAAACATAAGTAGTAGTAGCTGAGTAGTAGCTGGTTTATAAATGGGATCATGGGAGAAAAAGTGTAGTCTGGGGAATAAATGTCAATTGACAGAAAGCTAAAGAATAATCTATGGACTGAATATCACAGTGAACCCAGAGGTGGATGAAAATTGTGGTTGATGGTACAAATGAAGAGTGTCCTTCTGTGAGCTACAGCAGATGTACATCACTATTGCTGGGTGATGGGAATGTGCAGAATTATTGGAAAACTACAATTGGTCTGACGGATAGACTATGGTTAACAGCAATACTATAATATTCTTGCATCAATGCCAAATATGTACTGTGTTAATAATGGAGGTGTATGGAAAAAGTGTGCCATGGTATGGTGTATGGTATGGACCATGGTTGGTGGTAATAGTCTGATGATATGATTTCATAATCTGTAACAAATGTTCCACCACACTGTGGTGTGTTGGTAAAGTGGTTTTCTATGGGAATTCTACACATCCGTGATTGTTTGTAAGTTCAGAACCTCTATAATAAAAATATATACTTTTAGAAATAGGGTGCTTTGGGGAAAAAATCACCAAATGCAAGATAGGGACTATAGTTAGTAGTAATATTTTGATGATGCTCTTGCATAGTTTGTAACAAATGTTTCACAATAATGCAAGGTGTTGGTGGAGAGGTAATGTATGAGACCCCTGTATGATGTTATTCATGTTTATTTTGTAAGTTCACAATCTTTATTATAAACTTCTTGTTTATACATGTTCTTATATGAATGATATATTTCAAAAAAATATTTTAAAAAATATATCTAAGGTGGAGCATATGTAACTCAAGTGGTTGATCACCTGTTCCCCATGTACAAGATCCTGGGTTTTATCTCTATTACTGCCTAAGAGCAAACAAAACAAACAAATGAAAAAAACAACTTTCATTGGGAGTGGCAGTGATTGAGTGTTTCCTTCCCATGTATGAGGTCCTGGGTTCAATCCTTGGTACCTCTTAAAAATAAAACACAATTAGAGATGAAAAAAGCAGGATTCTAGTTGAAGTGTAACTGAAACAATTATGTGGAAAATAAAGTTGAGAAGCTCTTCCAGAACACAGAATTTAAAAAAATAAAAGAGATGGAAACTGTGGTGCAAAGGAAGGTATGAACAACAGAGTTCTCTAAAACACCAAATGTCACCATTGAGTGATCCAAAGTTTTCATGGGAAAAGCTTGTGACTAGGGAGTGTTGAACATAGCTGCATTTTCTCTAACTTATGAAGGAAACAGGCATTCACTTCTGTTAGGGTTCAAAAATGTGCCATTCACATAACTTTCTTGGAGAAACAACAAACCTTTAGTGGACTGAAAGAGAAATCAAAATGAAGAATTTAATGATAGAATATTTGCTATCAAGCGATGGCAGACCTCCTAGAGGACTAGTAACAATCACAAGGCCACCACAAGTTTTTAGAATCCCCACTTAGCAAATAGTACTGGTTGAACTGGGTTCAGTGTTGAATCTGTAAGAACATGTAATGCATTGGTATCTGGATTTACTTTAAAAGAAAGCCATTTCATTATGAGTTGTTATTCCTCCAAGGACACAGATGTGTAATTGGGCACAAGTGATTGTTCTGGAAAATCCTCTACCTTAGGCATTACCGCAAGATTCAGAAATTCAATTAAATAAGATTACATTACAATAGTGTTAAAAAGAAAGGAACAACACCTGCTCAGAAAAAAAGATTGAAAGGATGTACCTCAAAGTGTTAAAATGATTATTTTTTTAAAGTACCCTCAATTGCTGGAGAGGATGTGGAGAAAGGTAGAGGGACGCTCATTCAGTGCCAGTGATATTGTAAAATAATGAAGGCTGCTGCTGCCACATGGAAGACTGCAGGGTCTTCAAGAAGCTAAGAATCAAGTTGCACCCTGGTCACAGCAGCATGATTGACATACACCAACTGATGTAAAGAAGGAGGCATCCTTAAGAGGGAGCAGGATCCAAGTCAGGTCCATTTCGCCTGGTCAACCCCCTGGCCAGCTGCCTGCACTTAATGCCCTTGTCCTATCCAACTCCAAAACCCCTACCCCTCCCAATACCATGATCACCATATTTACTTTCTGATTATGTACTGCTGTCCACAGGAAACCTGTCCTGTTTCAGACATAAGGAATGCTCTATCCTGGGGTTCCTAATACATCTCTATCCCTCTCTTGAAATAAACATTTTCATTTTACAGTGTCCATGTTAGGAAGCCAATTAATTTTGCATTTTCTTTTTAAGGGAATGCAAGATAAATTATATTCCTCTTTGGAGATATTCAAAAGGAAAAGGAAGCCCTACCATGCAGCTCTCATGACTAACTTCTTGCTAATTTTCTTTATCTCACCTTGCTGCTTCTTCAGCAGTCTGAGTTACTAGGCAAAGTTACAGATAGTAACAAGGGCTTCCTCAATTGCCCATTTCTGCACCTCTCATGCATTCTGTGAGAAGACAAGAAACACTCATGCCTAAGTAAGTATCTTTATTTTTAACCTTTGTTCATTTGTCATGATGCCACATAATTTGGTGGCTCCCTAATGCAGAAATGTATAAAAGATAAAAAATAAAAACAATTGTAACAAAAACTTCATCATTGGAGGGGCAACATCCCATTTGCAGACCAACACCACCCTCTACACCCTGCAGCTGAGAGGAATATTTTATTGGAAAAGCTGCCTCACTACCAGTGAATTTGGGGTGCTCTGCATGGGGTATTGTATTTACTTGGACTGCAAGAGACAGGTGACCACAGTTTCAAAACCAGGCTGTGAGATTAAAAAGAAACCTGAAGCTTGCCAATTGGAAAGCTGGGATTTCCAAGTTATCTGCTCTGACATCTGCCAAATCTGTTCAGTAATTCTTCCTTGAAGTATATGTTAACCCCATTGGCAAAATAACTGACCTATGACCCCCAACTGGCTCCAACAAGTCTCCCCTTCCCCAATGACAGATGGCCAAATGTTAGCCCCATTCATCAAAATGACACATCCATAACCCCCAACTGGCACCAGAAAGTCTCCCTGCTGCAAGGACAAATGGCAAAAACCCTCACCCTCTTCCCCTGAACAATCAGGATATGTCTTACCTCAAACTGATCACAGGATTATTGTTCATCCCATTGGGCATTCTGACATATACACCGCATCCTCCCCAAGACCCCCTCCTAACATGGTAAAAGAACTTTTTCACTGCTTTCACTAGTACCCCATCCCCAGACTATTTAAGCACAAACTGGAGTCAGTGGGCAGACTGAAGTCTCATTTCAGACCTTTGCCATGCCAGTGATATAATAAACTTCTATTCCTGAACTTTGGTCTGTCTCTGAGCCTCACTGAACCAGGACCTAACATTTTGGTGGTGAAACCTGGGAGGCCACATTGAGGAAGATCAAATCTTAGTGGTGCTGTTCCTCTATCCTGCCACTACATCTTCATCAACCAATACTGGACAGACTCATCTTTGGGTGAGTCTTGGGAACTCTCTGGATGATCCTGTCCCTTTTTGGTCATTTGTCTCCTTTTTCTCCAAAAATCCTAGTGCTAGGTCAGTGATCCTCTCCAGCATCAGGGAAGTGTCCCCTTCATGTGACCTCCCGGCTCCAGGGAGAAGTTTAACCAGTTTGAAAACAAGAGATATGAGGATACTTGCATCTCTTCTCTCACATCCTTTTTCCAGTGAGGTCCTTGAACTCACCCTTCCCCTTCACCTACCAAGGGGAATTATAAATCACTACCTCCAAAAGAAACCCTTTTGGGGTTTCTCCTCCAAAACCTTAAAACCCTCTATCCTGGTGGATAAATTAAATCAAAACAGCTCATTTTATACTATATAACTATTGGCCTCAATTTAAATTAGATAACAAAAGCCAGTGTCCTAAACATGACACTTATGTCATTCAATTTCTTTCATACCTTGAGAACTATAACCAATGCAATGGCAGGTCATCTGAGGTTCCCTACATCCAGGCCTTCTTCTTTCTCCATAGCCATCCCTCTCTCTACCGGTCCTGCACTACCTATCAAATCCTCCTTCTCTGCAGCTGACCCCTCACCCACACACAGAAGTTCCCTCTTCTAACTTTGATGTCTCCTATATGTGACAACTCTTTCTCACCATTATGCTCCCACAACCCCCTCAGATTCTTCATCTCAACCTCCTACCTCCCCACCAAGTTCTCCCCCATTTGCTCTGACCTTTTCCCATGGTGGTCCAACTGAACACCATGCACTGCCACCACCACCACAGCTCTGGAATGCCCACATAGGGAAGTGGTGGGCTTTGAAGGCATTGTCCATATACATGCTCTCTTCTCACTTCCCAACCTTTCCATATTAAGAAATACTCAGGTTCTTTCTCCACAGACCCCACACAATATGCCAAAGAGTTCCAATACCTTAGTCATATGACCTAAACTTCCAAGACCACTTCCAATGAAGTCTCACATTTGGGCCACAGCCACTGCTTTCACAGATACACAGTCATGACCCAAACCAACACCCAGCTGGCCCCACTGCCATCCCCCCTCCATGCCCCAGATTGAAACTACCAATACAACTCCCCAGACCTTACCCACATGTACCACTTCCTTACTTGCATAATAGAAGGACTAAAAAGGTGTCCATAAAAGATGAAAATTTTGATAAAATCCAAGAAATAACACAAAGCGTGATGAAAACCCCACAGCCTCTATGAGCTGACTCACAGAAGCAATTTTAAAATACACTAACCTAGATCTCAATTCTGAAGCTAGAAAATTATACCTTCACACTCATTTCATCTCACAGTCAAGCCCAGATACTAAGAAAATTTTGCAAAAACTAGGGAATGGGAAACAAACTCCTCAAAAGGACCTCATTAAAGCTATTTTCAGGGTCTTTAACAATAAAGATAAGGAAATTAAACAACAAAAGATCAAACAAGATCTGGCTAAGTAGCATTTCATGGCAGCCACCATTCAAGACAGCCAAAAGAAACCATCTAGTCCTGCATGAATTCTGCCAACACCCTGCTTCAAGGGAGGCAAAGAGGGACACTGGGCAAAAATGTGCCCCAATCCCTGTGCTCCAACAAGCCAAAAAACAGTATCTCTGAAGCCAGTTCCTAACCCAGAGCCAGGATTGTCTTTCCCAGAACTACTGGGCCTAGCCACTGAAGACTGATGCTGCCTGGGCTCAAAGGCCCTCTTCATCTCCATTGCTGAAGCTGAATCCAGGGTAATCATAATGGTTGCAGGTAAGCAGATATACATTTATTGGGCATGGGAACAACTTATTCGGTCTTATCAGAACATGCTGGATATTTAGTCCATTCCTCAATCTCTATTGTGGGAGTTAATGACCAAATAAATCTACTCTGGACACAGCCCTTGGCTTATCTCATTGGAACAACCTCCTTCACCCATTCTTTCATAACCTTACACACTTGTCCTACCCCCTTAATACAGCAAGACCTATTAGCCAAGCTACATGCTACTATTAATTTCCCCATCCTAGACACACCTGCAACAGAAGACATTTTACTCCTACACACACTCCCACTGCCACCCTTAAGAATCCCCCTAGAAAAACATGTTAACCCTGTAGTGTGGGACACCAAGTAACCCTCCATAGCTAAACACCATAATCCCATCAAGATCACTATTAAAAATCCTGATCAGTTCCCAAACAAGCCCTCTTTCCCCTCAAGTAATACTTGGGTTACCACCCATTAACAAACCTCTCTGTGGGACTTCTGTGGCCAAATAACTCATACACTAGCACTCGCATTCTAGCTGTGAAAAAGCCTAACAACATCTACAGACTAGTCCAATATCTATGGACAGTTAATGATGCAATTCAAACCCTCACACCCATTGTCCCAAACCCATACATACTACTTTCACGAATGCCTCCCAACACCTCTCATTTCATCATCCTAGATCTCAAAGACACATTCTTCATTATCCCCCTCAATAGCTCTTCCCAAAACCTGTTCACCTTTACCTGGACTGACCCAACTACTAAAGTTGCTCAACAACTCACCTGGACCAGCCTCCCCAAGGGATTTGGTCACAGCCCCCACATATTTGGACAAGCCCTAGCCTGTGATCACTCTGTTCCACCCCTAAACCCCAGAGTTATTTTTACAGTATGTTGATGACCTCCTTTTGTGTAGCCACTCCTTAAAATGTTCCATTGAACACACTACCTCCCTCTTCAACTTCTTTGGAAGCAAGCAATACCAGATGTCCCCCAACAAAGGCCATTTCTTCACCCATGAATTTACATACCTCAGGTTACACATGACCTCCACATACAAAGGCGTAACACAAGAACAAAAAACTTATCTCTGAAACCCCTATACCCACAACTGTCAGAAATTTTATCTTTTTTAGGACTTGCCAAATTTTTCTGTCTCTGGGCACCTAATTTTGACCTCATAGCCAAACCCCTGTATTATGTGATTGTGGGCAACTTTAATGAACCAATACCTCAACACATATCAATCACAACTCCATTAAAGCAACTACAGAAGGCCCTGTGTGCTGCACGGCCTTAGCTCTGCCAAATCCAAACCAGCCTTTCCAACTATACATAGACATGATGGGAGGGTATGCTCTAGGACTCCTTACTCAAAAATATGGACCTGATCCCTGCACAGTTACATACTTTTCAAAACAGCTTGGTGGGACTATCACAGGGTGGTCTCACTGTCTTCAAACCTTTGGAGCTACTACTGTACTCATCCAGGAAACTATAAAATTGGTACCCATCCAAACCATCCAGTTACACTCACCACACTCTATCTTCCCTTCTGTCCCACCAAGCAATTTCAATAATTTCTAATACTTTCTTACAAGCCATACACACCACCCTACT
The DNA here is from genome assembly GCA_026826555.1 of Tolypeutes matacus. Classification (NCBI taxonomy): domain Eukaryota; kingdom Metazoa; phylum Chordata; class Mammalia; order Cingulata; family Chlamyphoridae; genus Tolypeutes; species Tolypeutes matacus. The sequence continues at coordinate 156,919 of JAKSZT010054086.1, read as the reverse complement.
CCAAAACCCAAATGTTACACTTCCCTGGTGCCCTTCCCTTAAGCCCACTACCTTACTCCCTATACCTAATATATAAATGAATGAAAAAGCCCCAGAACATGATTGCTAAGAAATACTTGATCACGTCACCATCTCATTTCCCAACATCTTGGATCTTCCCTTGCCAGAACCTGTTCCAAACTGGTTCATTGATGGTAGCTTCACCAATATCAGCAACTCCACTCAGGCAGGATATGCAATAGTAACCCTAAACATAGTCTTAGAATTGGGTCCATTACCACCAGGCACAACCTCACAGCAAGCAGGGCTCATAGCCCTCATCAGAGTCCTAACTATAGCCCAAGATCTCACAGTCAACAAATACACTGACTCTAAATATGCATTTCATATATACTTTCACATGCTCCTCTGTGGAGAGAAAAAGAATACCTTACCACTAATGGCTCTTCTGTTATCAGTTGTCAACTAATACTGAAAATTCTTCAGGCTGCCAGTCTGCCACAGCATGCAGCAATCCTTCACTGCAAGGGGCACCAAAAACAGAACAACCCACTCATGCAGGGAAATAATATAGCAGATAAAGAAGCAAAATTAAAAGCCACCAAAATTAGAAACTTACCTTATACACCCTTGTCAATGTTACTAGCATTGCTGCTCAGTTTTCCAACCTACCCTGTGGAAGAAAGACCCTCTTTACTGCAGGCCAGGGCAAAGCTCAATAACAGATGGATTTTTTAAGGACATTAAGATAATACTGCCAAAACAAGAAAAGTAAATATTCTTACGTTCCTACACAACCATATCCACATCAGCCCTAAACCACTAACTCAGCTGTTCTCCCACTGCATCACTTTCCCCAACCTTGACAAAATTCTGTCAGAAATTTCAGCATCCTATCTCATTTGCCAAACAACCTAGCTTCAAAGACCGCCAAAAACACCCTACACTCCTACTCATCAAGCACGTGGACTAATACTTGGGCAAGATTGAGAGAGAGATTTCACTCACATGCCACCCAGTAAAATAAGTAAAATATTTGTGAGTCTTCACTGATACCCTTTTAAGATGGGTGGAAGCCTTTCCTAGCACCTCGAAAAGGCTGATGCTGTTACCAAAGTCTTAGTACACGAAATCATTTCCTGGTTCAGCCTTCCCACATCATCATAATCAGATGACGGTGCTGCCTTTATTTCCCAAATCACCCAAAGGGTAACCACTGCTTTCAACATTATTTGGAAGTTGCACATTCCATATTGACCCCAATCTTCAGGCAAGGTAGCATGTATGAACAGCCGAATCAAAACCCACCTCACTAAACTCATGATCCATACTCAAACCACCTGGATATAACTTTTACTTATCACACTCCTCAAATTCCACTCTGTCCCACATAAGCCCCTCCTAAATTCCTATGAAATCATGTACAGTAATCCCAATGTCCTGGGAACATTTCCCTTCCCACCTTACTCTTAAGTGACTGCCTCCCCATTTTAAGCCAAACACTACATACACTTAGGCATCATGACCATGAAGGCTTGCCCCAACCACCAATAGAAATCACAACCCCAGACTTCACCCAAGAAGAGTGGGTCTACCTAAAAGTCCTAATCCCTAAGCCCCTCCAATCCCTATGGACTGGACCTCATCTAGTACTGCTAAGTATCCCCACAGCAGCTAAATTGGCCGGCATTTCATTTGGGTGCATTTTATCCGACTCAAAACCATGCTGCAACTTATGGAAACTAGTCCAGCCCCATCTGTCTCACTTCCCCAGACCACAAGCCATGAAGAAACATCCATTCCTGTGCCTCACATCTGTGAACCACAAGAAGGCTTGAAGTTTCTATTTTGCAAGCTTCTGGGTGAGACCAATCCTAGATCAGACCCGTAAGTAATATGTCCACAACCTGCCAAGTAACTATAGTTGTTTTCTTTGTGCTAACCTTTGTCTTCCTTATCTCTCTAATTCTTTTGGCCAGAACAAAGTGTGCATGCCCTCTATTGTGCCCAACCTGTAACCATTCCTTTATCTGGTGTCACCTAAAGCCGTAAAACTCATGCTTACAGCACTTTTCAAAAATTCCTGTCAGTTTTACTCTGGGAATTGTAAACTTTTTACCAAGACCCATTAACACTTCCTAATTGTTACTGTGGCTCTACAACCTCTGGCTTCAAGGAGATCTCTTACCATACACACCTGAAAAAATATATTCCTTCACTATTATCATTCTAATAATTATACCTCAAAATCATGATGACCACCATCCCCCTCATTTTTGTCCTGCAATTTCCCCTCACTTTGTGTTCACATGCCCTTCAGAATACCTTGCTCCTCCTAGCCAACAAAATGGAACAATGTCTTAACCTATCTTCATGCTGGCTTTGTCCGGACCTATCCAAACCACCTATGCTAATCCCTGCTTCAGAAAAAAAATGGGATGATACAGTAATATTTATCCAGGACCACCACAAACCAAAATCCATAACAAGATTTCAAGCTCATTTACCAACAGTATGCCCAGCCATGAATAAACCAATATATGATCTACACTACCAAATACCATAAACAGGGCCTCTTTATTCCAACCTAAACATCTCAAATCTACACTTCCCCTTCTGTGTCTTAGCCAATACCACTAAAACCCTCAGCCAAATACCCTCAAACCTTTGCAGACACACATTCCAAATGGTCAGGAATGCCACACCCAAACCACTCAGTAAGAGCACCTGCTCCCTGGGTTTCTGTATAATGTTAGCCTGGTTTCAACTATGCAATAACAAAGAACACCTATAACCCCTCCTGCAACCACTCACTACAACAATGGGGAAACCATGGATTTTCCTGTCAGGGAAGACCCACTGGCAAGTTGCTGACTATTATCACCTAATCAACACCTCCTATTCACCCACCAGCTGACATGACAACTGTCTACGCTTGAACACCACCTTCTCCATGCTTTGAGATCCCACCAGAGGATATTTCTGGGCCATCCACAATGCATCAAGACCAAATCCAGCCCTGAACCCAACTATGGTTTTATCTATATCACACAAAATTGTTACTAACATTGAAACAACTGGATGCATGAATAGTAACTGGACTTTATCCTTCTACATAACCCCTGGAAATAATTTAGACTGTCATTTTTCTGTGAAAACTCTCTATACCATTTTCTCCCCACTGAGTTACAGGGCACCTGTGCTGTCCCCTAGATGGGATATACCAATATCTTAGCCACCCCTACCTCCCTTCTGTGACCCTTCATCTCAAAATCTAAATATGCAATACACATCCCTATAAAGATCACTCTTGGGATCCTTGGAACTGCTGCAAGAGACACCTCATTAAGTCTCTCTCAACATCAATATCCACAGCTAGCCACAACCCTCACCAAACTCAGAAGAAATAACCATAGGATTAAAAGCACTTGACATGCAACAAATTCCCTGGCCAAATTAGTCCTATAGAATAGAAGGACACTTGATACTCTAACAGCTGCCCAAAATGGCATTTGTGCCTTTTTGGAGAAGAGTGTTGTTTCAATGTAAATTGTTTGGGACAAATTCAAACAGTCATCAAAGAAATTTTTAAAAAGTAAACCAAAACTTAAAAAATTTCTAATTATGCAGGGGTAAGGGCATCCTGGATCATTTCTTTCTTCATGCCCTTTGTTGCCTTTATCATCACAGTTTTTGCTCTATTGATTTTTGTCCCTAGTCTCATTAGAATCTTCTGGCTTCATCCAAAAAACCATATGCAGACTAAAACACACATTGACAACTTCCTACACATGAGAAGTGTCAGTTAATTGTTCTAATTCCAGATTTTTCTGTTCTTGCTAGTACCCCACCCACAGACTATTTAAGAACATTTTCCCAAGTGCAGAATCAAGTGGCTATTTGCAAAATCTGATGTATAAAGTTAGCTTATGTGTTGGTTTTGTAAATGAAAATGTCTGAAAAAGCATTGTTTCATCTGTGATTCTCATTATAATTAGACAAGCCAATTACTTAAAAGAATAAATGATGACCAAAGCCTTCAACTATTGCCCAAAAATGTAAGAATTAGTAATAATTATTCCTTAAATTAAATCAGCCATGTACAATATATAAGAAAAATGTATACATATAATGTCTATATTTTTTTAACAACTAAAATTATATAAAAAATTCTTATAATCAAAAAAAAATAAAGAACAAACCCGAGTCAGTCGAGTGAGATGAAGTCTCACTTCAGATCCCCACCTTTGTGGCAATCTAATAAATTTCTCCACCTGAAATTTAGTCTGTCTCTGAGCCTCATTGAACCAGATCTAACACTTTATTGTAAATATGTAAAATGAAATAGGTAATAGAAATGATAAATTGTAAAAGAGAGTGTAAAATCAGGGTAGATTTAATATAACCCATTATAGTAAAGATAGATAGTATGGTAACAAGCAATTATAAATGTAAATGATAATTCTAATATAATAGGACTTAATTATAACAAAATTTTAATTTTTATATTCCAGCTCTAAATATTTGACATAATAATCTCTAAGAATGAAATAAATTATTGGTTTAGTTATCCAATTTCCATTTAGGCAATAATTCTTTGGGGATATTCAAATTCTTATGTGGGAATTTCTCATATCTTATTGGCATAAATTACCACAGATAAGATCACTAAGAAGATCCTAATATTTCAAAATGGGCCCCCTCAAAATTCAGTAAGCCAAGGATCAAGGAAGAAATGAGAAAAAAATGAGAAAATGTTGACAATTTAATGATGAGACAATCTTTTCAAAAGCCACTAGACATCCAAGCTTATCACAATAGATAAACTGTTCAAGGAACTGGAAACTGGCCTTCAGGCCCTGGGTTCCAAAATGGCTCCCAGGAGTGGATGCTGGCAAGGCAGGATCAAGTACCCCTCAACTTTGTGGGCTCACAGAAAAGCAGTTGCTGGGTGGTAGCTGCCAACAGTCTTAGAGACTGTGCACACCCTTCCTCCATCACAGGGATCCCCAGTAGGCATAGATCTAACACATCTACCCCCAAATTGCTTGGGGCTGGGTGGCATGGAGGAGGGACTCTTTTGAAAAGAAAGCATCTAAAAAGAAGACAATGCTGAAAGGGCAGACGAGAATGAGAGAGAAAATAAGTGCATCTTAGAACAAAGTAATTAAGTTATAATTCTGTTTTGTAGTGGGGATGGGGTGGTGGTTCAAATATAGAAGTAAAATGAATAAACCACTAGGCAAAATCACAATTACAGGTAAAGAAATGAAATCACAGCTGTGGTCAAAACAGACACACACTAAATACACACAACAACCATGACATGCTGATAATGGGGGAGTATGGAAAAAGTGTGCCAAATGTATGGTATGGATCATGGTCAGTGGTCATAGTCTTATGATATTTTCTCCTAATCTGTAACAAATTCCACCATGATGTGGTGTGATGATGGAGGATTGTTGTATGGGAATTCTGACCAAGTGCATGATTTTTTTGTTAGTTCACATCTTCTATAATGAAAATTTACTGAGAAAAGTAATAATGGGAGGTTGGGGGAAAATACACCAAATGGAAGAAATGGACTCTAGTTAGTAGTAAGAGTGTGATGATATTCTATCATGCACATATTTGTTGTATTTAAAATAAAAAAACAATTTTAAAAATATATGGTAAGATACAAACTTTTAAAATAAGTTAATATCTATTATCATTTTCATATAAATTATTAGTTGAGAGTGACAGAATTGCTCAAAACAAAAACTAAATACTCCTTGAAAATCAAAGATTTTAGCTCCTTTTAAAGAACAATCTTTAAAAGCAAGAGGCTCCAATGATTTCATTTAGTAGTGAATGCATTTTGTAGAAAAGTTTTTAGACAAGATTGTCTTTTTTTAGTTAAATAAGTAATGTTAACTACACTAACTATGAGAATAATGATAAGAAAGTTCCAAATGCTTCTCACTGATTCCTTAATTTTTTAATAATCTCACTTCTGATTTGATAATTTAGAGATCTTTATGAATTATTTTAGGAATCTTTACTTGATTGATAGCAAGCTCTAGCTATTGTTGCAAGGAAAGCACTTCTGATTTGTCTCCATTTGCAATGAGTTGTTCTCATGTATAGAGAGATTCTGATGCAGTTACCCATATAGAAATAAATGCTGTTGTGTCATATCCTACTTCTTTAGAAAGTATGTGAAATAAAATGAAAGGAATCTTTACAAAGAATGTAAGGGGCAAACACAGAGACACACTCACACATATACACACAAACAAAGAGGCCCAACAGCACCCCATCCTCAAACTCTCTCTTATGGTATGCAGAAGCCCCTGTCCAAACCCAATAGGGGAAAGCCATTTGTAGGCTGAGCAAGGAGATATAGACTGACTTGATTATGCACCACATGTCAGGTGGGTGATGGGGTGTGTTTATAAAAATCAAGAGCTGATCTTCCAGGCAGAGTACATCCATCCATCTCTAATCACCCATGATCACAGACTCCATCTTTGAAAAGCACCAAAAGGATGCCCTGACTAGAGAAATTAATAAATCCAAAACCTTTGTGTATAAGTCTTACCACCAACTTTCATTTCATACATTTTTTATTGAAGGATAGCATTCATACATGAACATACAAAAATAAACAGGCATAACACTATACAGGGGTCCCATACACCACATCTCCACCAACACCTGGCACTGTTGTGATACATTTCTTATGAACTAGGCAAGAGCATGGTCAAAATATTACTAACTATAGTCAATATCTCACATTAAGTGTATTTTTCCATTAAACCACCCTATTTTTTTAAACAAATATATTTTTTGATATGTATTAATAAGGCATGCAATTATCCAAAGTGTAAAATCAATGGTGTTTGCTATATTCACAGAGATATGCATTCAGTACTTCAACCATTATTAAACCTTTCCATTATTCCAATATTAATAATAATAAAGAAGAAACAGACTAACAAACAAGGATATTCCTACCCTCTCAATCTATTTCCCCTGCTGTACAAAGCTGCTATTCTGGCTATTATTGCACAAATATTTATTTATCCAGCAGTTTTACTTAGCTATATTCACATATCATATCATTTTGCCAAAGTGTATAATCAATGGCTTCTTTTAGCTGTTGAAAAGATCTTTATTGTAAATTTGTAAATTAAAATAGAAAATGGAAATGATATATTGCAAAAGAAATTGTAAGTCTAGGTTAGATTTAATATAATACATTTTAAGAAAAAGAATGTATGTCAACAAACATTTATAAATGTAAATAATAAATCTAATATAATTGAAATTAATTATAACAAAATTCTAATTTTTAATTTCAGCTCTGACTATTGGACTTAATCTCTAAAAATGAAATAAACTATTTGTTTAGTTATTCAATTTCCATTGAGGCTATAATTCTTTCCAGATAATCAAATTCCTATTTGGGAATTCTTCACATCTTTTTAGCATAAATTACCACAAATAATAAGATCATTAGGATGATCCTAATATTTCAAAACAGGGACTGTCAGAGCTCAGTAAGATAAGCATTGAGGAAGAAATGACCAAAAAAAAAAAAGAGAAAATATTGACAACTCAGTGATGAGACAATCTAACCAAAAGCTGCTAGATATCAGATACAGCCAAAGTTATTGGAATGGATAACCTGTTCAAAGAACTAGAAATTGGCTTTCAGGCCCTGCATTCCAAAATGGCTCCCAGCAGTGGAGAATGGCAGGCATGGTCATTCTATACTTCTAATTTGCATGGATGCAGAAAAGCTGCCCCTGGGTGGTGCCTGACACATGGCATAGTGTGTATGCTCTCCCTTCCTTCACCACGGGTATCCCAAATGAACATAGCCCTAACACATCTGCTGCCAAGTTACTTGGGGCCAGGGGTCATGGAGGAGGGACTTTTTTGAAAAGAAAGCATCTAGAAAGAAGACAATGTTGAGAGGGCTGACAAGAATGACAGAAAATAACTGCATTCTTGGACAAAGTAATTAAGTTCTAATTTTGTATTTTAGTGGGGCTGTGGTGGTGCTTCAAATATAGAAGTAAAATGAATAAACCACTAGTCAACTCATGATTATGGGGAAAAAATTAAAATACATCAGCAGTCCAAATAGACACACGCAAAATACATAAAACTGTGACATGTTTATAATGTGGGAGTATGGAATAAGTGGGCCAAATGTATGGTATGGACCATGATTAGTGGTAAGAGTCTGAAGATATTATCTCATAACCTGTAATAAATGTTCCACCACAGTGTGAGTGTGGTGTGCATACAGAAGATGGTTGTATGAGAATGCTGACTGAGTGCATGATTGTTTTGTTAGTTCACAACTTCTGGTATAAAAATATAAATACAAAAATAATAATTGGGTGGTTTGGGGGAAAATACACCAAATGGAAGATATGGGCTCTAGTTAGTAGTAAGATTTTGATGATATTCTCTCATGCACATATTTGGTGTCTTTAAAATAGAAAAAACATTTTTAAAATACTTGGTAAAATACAAATTTTAAAATAAGAGTTTTATATCTATGATCATTTTCATATAAATTATTAGCTAAGATTGACAGCATTATTCAAAATATAACCTAAGTGCTCATTGAAAATGAATGATTTTAACCCTTTTTAAAAGTCCCATCTTTAAAAACAAGAGGTCCCAGTGATTTAATTTAGTAAAGAATGCATTTTGTACAAAATTTTTGGGCAAGTTAGTCTTTTTTTATTTAATTAAATAATGTTAACTACACTAATTTAGAAAATAATGATAAGAAATTTCCAAATGTTTTTTCCTGATTCATCAATTTTTTAATAATCCCACTTCTAATTTGATAATTAAGAGAAGACCTTTATAAATGATTTTTTAGGACTCTTTACTTGACTGCAAGCTGCAGCTTTTCTTTCAGTAAAAGCATTTCTTATTTGTCTCCATATCCTTTGAGTTGTTCTCATGTACAGAGTGATTCTGATGTAGTTACCCATATAAAAATAAATGCCATTATGTCATATTTTACTACTTTAGAAGTTATTTGAAGTAAAATGAAAGTTATTTTTACAACGAAAGTAAGGGGCAAGCACAGAGACACACTCACATATACACTCTCAACCACAGAAGCCCAAGAGTCTCCTACCCTCAAATTCTCTCTTATAGCATATGGAATCCCCCTGTCCAAACCCAAGAGGGAAAGCCATTTGTAGATTGAACAAAGAGATATAAAACTGTTCAACTATATACCAGATGTCAGGTGGGTGATGGGGAAGTGTCATAAAATTCAAGGGCTGTCAAAGAGTAGAGCCGTACATCTCTATGCACCCATGATCACAGCCTCCATCTTTGAAGAGCAACAAATTGAAGGCCTTACTAGAGAAATAATTAAATACAAAAACTTCATGTATAACTCTCACCACCAACTCTCATTTAATATATTTTTTATTGAGGTATATCAATCAAACATGAACATACATAAACATGAAATACATAGTAAAAGTTGTGAACAGGTCTCATACATCACCCCCCCACACCAAGATCTACTATTGTGATCCATTTGTTACAAAGTAGGGAATAACATGGTCAAAATATTACTAATCACTCTATCTCACATTTGTATTTTTCCATCAAAATGCCTTATTTTTTAAACAATATATTTCATTGATACATGTTAATAAACCATGAAATTTATCCAAAATGTACAATCAAAGGCATTTGTTATATTCACAGAGTTGTGCATTCAGCCTTTCAATTGTTATTTAACTTTCATTATTCAATAGTAATAATAATAAAGAAAAACAGACAATCAAACTAGCAAGGATATTCTTCCACTCTCAATCTCTCTGTTTCTCCTGCTGTACATAGCTGCTATTCTGGCTATTGTTTCAAAAGTATTTATCAACCAGTTTAATTGAGATATATTCATATATCTTATCATATAGACAAAATGTATAATCAATGGCTTTTTTAGCTGTTGAAAAGATCTTTATTGTAAATGTGTAAATTAATATAGAAAATAGAAATGGTAAATAGTAAAAGAAAGTGTAAGGTCAAGTTATATTTAATATAATCCATTATAAGAAAAAGGTAGTATGGCAACAAACATTTATGAATGTAAATAATAATTCTTACATAACAGAAATTAATTATAACAAAATTCTAATTTTTATATTTCAGCTCTAACTATTGAATGTAATCTCTAATAATAAAATAAATTATTCATTTAGTTATTCAATTTCCATTGAGGACATAATTCTTTCTCGATAATCAAATTCCTATTTGGGAATTACTCACATCTTAATGACCTAAATTACTACAGATTGCAAGATCACTAAGAAGACACCAATATTTCAAAACTGGGCCCCTCACACTCAGTAAGCCGAGGGTCAAGCAATAAATGACAACAAAATTGAAAAAAATATTGACAACACAATGATGATACAATTTTATCAAAAGCCACCAGATACCGGATTTATCAGAGTTTAATGCAATGGAAAACCTGTTCAAACAACTTGAAATTGGCCTTCCAGCCATGGGTTCCAAAATGGCTCCTGGCAGCAGAGGCTGGAAAGGAAGGAACATGCTACCCCTCATCACAGTGGGCCCACAGAAGTGCAGCTACCTGTTGGTGCCTGGTGACCATCTTAGAGAATGTGATCTCCCTTCCTTCACTGCAGGGATCCCCAGTGGGTGCTACCTGAATTACTTAGGGCCAGAGAGCCTGGAGGAGGGACACTTTTGAAAAGAAAGCATCTAGAAAGGGTATTTTCACAATTCAATATATGAATCCAGGGTTTAACAACATTTGTACTTCAATATCAGTACATAACTGTACATAGGGTTGAGAGAGGGGCCAGGTGAACACTGGGGATTTGCAGGTATGTGATTGAAAGTAAAAAGTTGGGAATGTTTTTATGGCAATATGATAAAGAAGGTTTACTGGTTTAGGGTGTTCGATGGGGGCATTCAGGTCAGAGCACACCTGGAGCAGGCTTCTAGGGAGTGTATGAATGATCATTTTGTAATATTGGGTTGTATCAGTGGGTGGAGACCCACATAATTAGTGGGAAGATTGACTCCCATACTTGGTAGAACCAATTTCTTCACAAATAGAGAGGCAGGAGTCTCTTCAGAGCATGGGTCTTTCCTAATAGGGTAGAACAAACCAGTGTGTCAAGACTTCAATGTTGAATATAACTATAAATCTTGTCATCCAAGTAGTGAAGCCAGGGGGTCACCATGGACCATGGGGGGAGGGGGATGGAGGAATAGAATAGATCAAACAGGGGATATTTAGTGGGCAATGGAAGTGTTCTACATGATCTTACAATGATGGATACAACACATGTTAAATATCATCAAAATTTGTAAATGTGTACGGTCTAAAATGTAAACCATAATGTAACCCATTGACCACGTTTAGTAGCTATGTTTCCCTATGTGTATATCAGTTATAACAAAGGTACCATCCACATATAAAAAAGGCATTATTATGGGAAAGAGGAGAAGGGAAGATGTTGGGTATATGAGAGTCCCCTGTATTTTGTATGTGACTTTACTGTGACCTAAAACTTCTTTGAAAACAAAATGAAAAATAGTAAGACAATGTGGAATAAATGGAAGAAAATGTCACTGTACAGACAGGACCCAAGATATTAGAGTGATGAAAGGCAAAATGTCAAAATAGTATTTTTTAATATTTTTCATTATTTTTTAATATTTCATTACTTTCATTTAATTTCATTTTTAGCCTTTTAAAATATTTTTATGTATTATATTTCTTATATTTAAACTTATCAATATTATTTCATTTTCCTATTAATTGTATATGGCTATTTCAATGGCTTCATTTTGAAGAAGCTTTGGATCACAGAAGGGTTACAACTGGGGCAGTAGAAGATCATTGGTGTGTGGTGTCAATGATGGGGGATACATGGGAGGAAGTTCACCTGGGCATATATATAAGGTATATAATAATGCCCAAATGTTCACAGGGCATTGTCACAGTGGGTGGAAATTCACACAATCACTGAGAGAATATTGTATTCTCATCCTGGAGAGCGCTGCTACATTCCCTAATGGAGCAGCAATAGTCCTCTGAGTGCAGGGGCAATGACTGGTGAAGGAGGATGATCCACTGATGGGTCCTTGATACTGATGACTATGCTTATGAGCCTTTGATCTTAAAATTAAAACTTAACCTATTGTTGTGGGGTGCCTAAGTGTTGCCTTGTGAGAACCTCCTTGCTCAAATGTGACCTATCTCTAAGAAAAACTCAGCATATAAATGCATTACCTTCCCCCCAGTGAGGTTCATGACTCCTAGGGATAAGACTGCTTGGCACTGAGGGATTACTACCAAGCACTGGCTGGTGATGCAACTGGAAAAAGCCCTTTAATCAAAGGGGGGGAAAGTAAAGACAAATGAGTTTATATGGCTAAGAGACTTTAAAGTAAGTTGGGAGGTCACCCCAGAGGTAACAGTTATGCACATCCCAGGAGGATCTCATAGACTGCCAAAGTGGATACTACCCCCAAATAATGGATCTCCAGAGGGCTCTGGAGACACCCAGGACCTATAGTTGGTGCTGATAGCTCCACAGTTTGGTGCCTTGCCAGCGGGCCCTACTTTGGAGTTTGTGCTCCTAAGAGTGACAGAGTTGGACTCAATTATGGCTTCCCTACACATGACTCATCTCTCCCTTCTATTTAAACCTATACTTGTTGCTGGAATTTGTAGGTGTACATCCAAGAGACATGAGCTTTTGGGCTGTTCATGTGCCAACTGGGCCAAGAACCTCAGCAGAGTTGCAACACCTAATCTTCAGCTCATTGGACTCACCCAGGACAACTAAGAAGGAGATGATGATGGACAACAAGCCTCCCAAGGAAAAGAGAGGGTCTGTAACTGCAAGCAAGATCATCCTATCCATCTTCCGCATGGGACTTAAGCACCATCTCAATTAGAGGTGGAATGGACATCATCATCCCAGAATGCTCCAGATTGGGAAATGAACTATGGACTAGAGATGACTTACTGGTATTCTGCTATAGACATATTGTGATTCTAGCATTGAAAGAAATTACATCACTGATGTGGAGGTAATAACCACTGGAAGCTCTGGGTTCAGGGAAAGGGAAAAACAGTTGTAATACAGGAGCTTTTTCAGGACTTGGGTATCATCCTGAATGATATTGCAAAGACAGATATAGGCCATTTTTTTATTGTCACATAAGATACAGAACTGTGTGGGAGAAAGTGTAGACAACAATGTGAAGTATGGTCCATGCTCAGTGGCAAAACCTCAGGATATGTTTAACAATTTCAATGTGTGTGCCACACTAATGAAGGATGTTTATGTGGTCGGGTGTGGAAGGTGTGGGGAGTGGGACATATGGGAATCCCTATTTTTTTTGTGTAATATGTATGTAATTTAAGTATCATTTAAAAAATAAAAATAAATATTTTAAAAGAAGAAAATAATCAAGATATTGTTTTCCCATATCACTCTGTTAATCATGTGTTCTAACCTTGTAGGTGAATATCAGTATAAAGCAGGGATTAAATATATCTTGCAATTGGTATTTAAAATTAATCAAGATAATGATTTCCCTGTTCACTATATGACTCCTGTGTTTTAGCATTGTAGTCAATTTCAGTACATTGCAGTGAATAAAGAGTATAATTCAGTTAGAATTTGAAACTAATCAAGATAGTGTTTTCACAATTCACCATGTGAATATTGTGTTTTAACACTGTAAGCAAATATCATTACAAAGCAGTGAATAAAGCAAATATTTTTGTTAATATTTGAAATTAAGTATTTGAAAGTAATCATGAGAATATTTTCACAGTTTATAATCGGAATCCTGTGTTTTACAAAGGGTGTAAGTCAATATCACTGCAGAGCAGTGAATAAAGCAAGTATTTTATTAATTTTAATTGATAATCAAGATAGTGTTTACACAGTTCACTTGGTCAATTCTGTGTTTTAACATTATTTGTAGGTCAATATCTGTACGTAGCAGGGAATAAAACATGTAGTTTGTTTTGCAAACTAATCAATGTAGTGTTTTCACAGGTCACTATGTGAATCTAGCATTTTAAAAGTGTTTGTAAGTAAATGTTAATATAAAGCAATGAATAAGGCATGTATATTAGTTACTTTTTGAAACTAATCAAAAGATATTTTCACAGTTCATTATGTGTATAATTTGTTTTAACATTGTTTGGAAGTCAATATTATTACATAGCAGTGAATAAAGCACATAGTCAATTTAGGTTTTGAAACAAATCAAGATAGGGTTTTCAGATTTCACTATGTGAATCCTGTGTTTTCACATTGTTTGAAAGTCTATATCAGTGTATAGCATTGAATAAAGCATCTAATTTAGTTATTATCTGAAACTAACCAAGATAGTGTTTTCACTTTTCAGTATATAATCCTGTGCATAGAAGTGTGACAGAAGCATGTATTTTATTTGGTTTTCAAGACTAATCAAGATGGTGTTTTCACAATTCACTATATGAATCATGTGTTTTCAGATTGTTTGTAAGCCTCTACCTGTGCATAGCAGTTAATAAAGCAATACAATTTATTTACAGTAAAATATATGTGTCTTTTAAACATAGAGAATTGGGTAAATATCTCTATAATATGCAGAATTGAAAGGACAACTTTTCAACATTATGGCATAGTTTAGTTTTCATGTTCTTGGAACTGTGCTTGAAAATGTCAACCACAAAACTTCAAGTGCTGAAGAAATTAAACAGTTCTTGCCAAGAGTACTGCTGGTAACTCTGTCATGATCAGTGTTCCCTTCCCCCTTTGCTTTTCCCATTTGACATGCTCAGTTCAGTGCTCACCTCCCTCTTCTGACAGCTGGTCACTGCAGATTGCCAGTTATATATGTTGTTATCACAAGTCATTTTCTCATGTCAAGGATATATTGAACCCTCTGTTGGAATTTCAAGAGCTTTCTGAAGTTTAAAAGCTTAAAAACACTCTTATACTAAACTTTAAAAAGTTAGAGATTAGAGATTTGAGTTTGGTTCATCAATGTGAGGTGACCTAAGAGTGACCCAGTCTCTAGGTCATAATTGAAATATTTTCTGACCATACATATAGGGAATTCCCCAAACTTCAGATTTACAGTAGTACAATTCATACTATATACTACAATTTTAAATAGAACCACAGTTTCTCCTAATTGACATGTTACATGTTCATATTTACTCTCATTTTGCTTATCTCAGTTTTCAAAATGCTTGAAAGTGCATGAAGCAATGGAAACTGTCATTTATTGCTGGTGAGAATGCAAAATAGCACAGCTTCTTTGGGAGATAATTTGGTAGTTTCTTGGAAACCTAAACATAGTTTTACCATATGATTCAGCAACTGTGCTCCTAGCTATTTATCTGAATAATCTGAAAGCTTGTGTCCACAGAAAAACCTGCACACCATTTTTTATAGCTCTATTCAAAATTTCTGAAAATTGTAAGCAACTCAAATGTTTTTCAATATGTGAATGGATAAAAAAAAATCTTGTAGTATGGTCATAAAATGTATATTATTCAGCAATACAAGAGATGACTATGAAGCCATGAATACCTATGGAGGAATCTTAAATGTCTATTGCTAAGTGAAAGAAGCCTACCTGAAAAGGCTGTCTACTGTGATTCCAAGTATATTGCATTCTGGAACAAATATGTTTCACTATTATTCCCATGAATTAGCAAAAATTTTAAAATCATTGATACATAAGCCAAAGTAAATTAAAACTACTAAAAGTCTCATTAACAAGATATAAACACTGATTACCTTTACTTTAATGTGCATAAAATGAATTTGCACTATTCTGTAAAAATGCAATTTGGTAATACTCAGTAGTCTTTTAGGATTATACAAATATGGGTGATATTGTATATATGATTATTTTTGCAAAATATAAATACAAATGAATTATACAGATGGAAAAAATAGCAGCTATGTATGGCATGGGAAGCATAGAGAGATTGAAGGTTATGAGTTTTGTTTGTTTTTTGTTTATTATTATTGGAATAATGAAAGTGTCCTAAGAATGAAGTGATAAATGCACAAATATGTGATTACACTGGATGCCATTGATTGTACACTTTGAAAGGATTTATGCTTTCTAACTATGTATCAATAAAGGTGATTTGTTTTTTAAAAGGAACTTTGTATTCCAAAAAATGCATAAGCAAAATTTATAAATAAAATGGAAAAAGAATGGATCAGCAATACATAAAAAAAATAGGGCCAAAGATTTGAATAAACATTTCCCAAGAAAGGAAATGCTGACGGTCAAAAAGTACATGAAAAATAGTCAACATTATTATCTTTAAGGGAAATGAAGATCCAAATTACATTGAGATATCATGTCACACCTTACGGAATTGCCATTATAACAAAAACAGAAAACTGTAAGTGCTAGAGAGGATGTGAAGAAATAGGAAAACTCCTTCACTATTAATGGGAACATAGAATGATGCAGTCCCATTGATAGACAGTTTGGAGCTACCTCAAGAACCTGAATATAGTACTGCCATATGATCGTGCAACCCCACTACTAGGAATATATTTAGACAACTGAAAGTAAGGACCGAACTGACATTTGCACACCGATGTTCATCACAGCATTATTTACAGTTGCTAAACAGCCCGAGTGCCCATCAACCAATAATTGAATAAAGAAATTGTGGTTTATACATACAATGGAATATTATTCAGTTGTAAAAAAAAGTGAAATCAGGATGCATATGACAATATGGATGCATATTGAGGGCATGATGTTGAGTGAAATAGGACAGTTATAAAAGGAGAAATATTGTATGGTCTCACAAATATTAACTAAAATGATGAGTAAACTCAAGTAGGTAACATCTGCAGTATAGATTACTAGGAAATTGAATGTGGGTTGAAAAGGAGCTGATGCTTAATGTAGTAGAATTTTTAATTATATGTATTGTAAATGTGTGGAAATGAGTAGATTCTATGGTAATACACTATGGTGAGTATAACTAACACTACTGTTTTATACATGTGATTGTGGTCAAAAGGGTAGTCTGTGGATGTAATATTTCAATTGAAAGTAGATAGAGAATAATCCAGGGACTGTACGACACGGTGATTTTGGTGGAGGATGAAGATAATGGTTAATAGTATAAGAATGTTCTTCCATTTAAAAGTAAGAACATAGTGATCCATGGGAAAATTACAACTAATATAACTTATAGATTACAGTTCAGAGTAATATTGTAATATTTTTGCATAAGTGGCAAAGAAGATTATATCAATTATAAGAGACAATATGGGCTATAAGGGGATATGGTATTTTTCCTTTTGCAGCAATGAAAAAAATTCTAAAATTGCTGAGGTGATGATAGCACAACTCTGTGGTGAATATGAGAGCCACTGTGTGTCTACTTTGAATGGATTTTATAAAGCATTGAACTTATAATGCAATGAATCCCATGGTGTGAGATGGACTGTGGTTAAGAGAAAATATATGAGAACATTCTCTCATCAATATAACAAGTTTATAATACTAATAGTGTGTCATCATTAATTGGGTGGATTGGGGGGGAAATCACACCAAATATAAGATATTGGCTATAGTTAGTAGTAATGTTTTGATGATGCTATTTCATAGCTTGTAACAATTGTTTCACAACAATGCAAGATGTTGATGGTCAGGTAATATATGGCAGCCATGAATTATGATATGCGTGTTTGTTTTGTAAATTCACAACTTACTGTATACACTTATTTTTATGGATGTTCATGGATGTATGCTAAACTTCAATTAAAAAGTTAAAAATAATTTTATTTCAATGAATTTTTAAAATCTCAAATGGGGTTTTGTAATCCAAAGTCAAAATACATTTATTTTTCACAGTTTCAAAATTTGACAAGTAATCCCAGACTGTGCTTTCCAAATCCAGTCTTCTTTGCTATTTTACAAATGTCTGATTCCTCAAATTTACACTACTCCATTTGAAATGTACAATTTTTGAGAATTACTCTATGCTTTTTGATAAAAGTGTTTTTTAAAAGTATTCTATCAAATACAAGAATGGTTTTTATACATCCAAAGAGAAGAAATATTAAATTTACCAAAAAATCATTTATTGATTTTAAAAAATAACAGTACCTGTACTGTTCTCTGTTATAAGAGAGAACATGTAAAATTAAATTTATTTGTAGACTTTCACAATATTTTACTCCTTACACACCTACAATCCTATGTAAGATCTTTTATGTAAGTCACCATCAGGATTTACTAAGTAAAATTTCTAGTTATCAACATGGCTGTAAAATGTAATTCCAAAGTGGGAGCAGGTTACTTTTGTGGAAAAGAAATTGGTAGTATGTTCCCTCAAATGTCTTCTTTTCTTTTTACTTTAAAAAAAAAGTTAATGGAATAAGTTTTTCAACCAACTTTGGGTACTATCTAACACTCTTCCCAAACAAAAAAGGGAATAAAAACTTCCTCATTTTAGAAAATTTCCCTCTTTTTACATTATAGCTTAACTCCCTGACTCCTTTTTTGACTGCTAAATTCAATATTTAATTTTTAAAATAATGCATTTTGGTGTAATAAGAATTATTTTTAA